>CAUYSK010002798.1:0-70853 GCA_963575035.1 Avahi laniger | reverse complement strand
ATAGAAAGAAATTATCTGGACAATTAAATATATATATAGGAAAAATTAGCCGGGCATGGTGGCGCATGCCTGTAGTCCCAGCTACTCGGGAGGCTGAGGCAGTAGGATTGCTTGAGCCCAGGAGTTTGAGGTTGCTGTGAGCTAGGCTGACGCTACGGCACTCACTGTAGCCTGGGCAACAAAGCGAGACTCTGTCTCAAAAAAAAGAATTTAACTTCTTATCTTCTCGCTAATTAGAAGTACTGTAGTACTTAATTGTACTAGCTCTTTAATGTAGATACCAGCATTTAACATAATATCTGGTGCTCAAGAAATACGTGTTAGTAATTGAATGAACTAGTGAAGTTAGCAAATGGATATGATCAAGTCCAGGTTCACTATGGCTCCAATTCCAGGCCTAAGTGTGTAGATGGGAATACGGAGAAGATATATCGCATATGTAAAGTTAAGCACGGTGGGCGGTTCTCTTTCCATATACTACTCAAGTCTTCTTGGGTTGGCTTGGATTTTAGTAAAATGATTAATTAAGAGTGTCGGCTTTTTCACAGATCACTGGCAGGTTATTTAACCTCCCTTGATAATACTAGTATCTACCTCTTTGGGTTTTTGTAAGAGTTAGATGTGATGATATGTATAAACCCTGAGCACAGTGCCTGGCACGTGGCATGAGTTCAGTAAGTGGTGACACTTACTATTACTGCTGCTGCTGCTGCTGCTTTTCCAATATAGTCCTCTTACATTATAGGGAACAAAGGACCAGTAGATGTCGGCGGGGGAACCCTGGCACTCCTGAGCTCCAGCCCAGTTTTCCCCCCTAATTACTGGACATCTCCACCCAGCTGTGTAATAGGACTTCAACCTCAGCAAGTCAGACTCATCGTCTCATGTCTACTGTGCCCCTCCTCATGAATCCACGCCGTCACTAATGCCATCCCTGTTAACCCAGGACATGCACCGCGATTGTCCTGCACTTTGCTCTCTCCTTCCTCCACCATGTTCCATAGGTTATTCATGCCTTCAAGTATGATTTTATTGAGAACCTACTGGGTCTCAGGTCCTCCCCACAGTGCTTCAAGAAATAAACACGAATAAGACACGATCTTCATCCTGAAGAATTTTTAAGTCTATTATAAGACAGAGATGCAAACTCTGCAGTCCCTGATCGAAACCCCACGTCAGTCATTGGAAAATGTGTGGACCAGCCGTAAGAGGCCACGTGATACAGCCATCGTGCCTATATGTGCCACCCACTTAAGTACAAAGTAGACATGCATTTTACATGTGAAGTTGATGATAGGTATAATCATAGAGTCAGTTTATGTTTTTTGAAATTTTGGCCCTGTGGGATAACAAAACATATTTGTCTGGAAAACTGTTTTATTACTCTGTATATTTCGGGTCCTCAAAATGTTCTTTCACATGACAACGACTTTACATGAAACGTATTTCTTCTTTATTAGAATAATCAAGCCTTGAGTTGGATTTGTGTCTATATGATGATTGCTTTTTGTAGTGATATAAAGATAGGTGGAAAATAATTTAAAATTGACTTGTCCATTTAAAAAAAAGACTACTTTTTATACATTAGGCTGAATATATAAATTTAGCTCAATCCATTTATACTTATATTCCTTGCAGTTTTGTCTATACAAATAAAACCTTAGAGATTTTTAATTCACCGGAAGTTTCAAATTTACCATATAAATGAAAGGGGAAGATCATTTTTCAAAATGTATACTATTAATAAATTAAGAAAGAGCTCTAGAAAAATAATCATTTTCAAAACAGAGATAATTAATGTGTAAAGTTATCTAGATATGGAGTCTGCAGTTCTCCAAAGGATTTATTCATTTTTCAACAAATATTGAACAGCTCCTCCCAGCCAGGCCCTGTTCTGGGAGCTGGGGATGCGGAAGTGAGCAGAACAGGGTCCCTGCCCCGAGGCACCTTACATTCCATTTGGAGAGATGGAAATAAAATAAGAAACAGACCTGTGATGCCAGACAGTGGTAAGAGTTAGGAATTAAAATATGGGCAATGAGGATTAGAGAGTAAAGGGTGCTAGTTTAGATAAATGGGGTGGTAGGAAACCCTCTCATTGTGGGGTTCCCCCCGTTTGGTTCTTTATTGCTATTGCACGTAGGCCTGGAATTAGCCATTCAAATCCACATCTGTCATCCCGCAGTTCTGCCTTCACTGTCAGTCTGGTGCCTGCTCTTTGCAAGCTTGTGTGGGTAAAGAATTGCGTGAAAAAATAGCCTGCGTTGTTTACTATCAGATCAGCCAAGTATAGAGATTGTCCAGTGTTACGAACATTGTTCTGACAATAGTTTAGATACTTAGAAATCTGCATCATTACCATGGGGGAGACAAATTGCTTTCGTTAAAAAAACACAGAGCAGATGGTTAACTAACAGCATCTCGATGCAAGCAAATTTTTAGTGTCAGGTTTTGTGACTTCATAATCTCTGGGGCATTTTCCTCCTTACTGTTTAGGAAAAATCGTTCCCCACTGCATTTTAAAGAATGAAAAGTCTCACTTGTATATTAAGAATATGCACTTAGGCCTGTTAAAAAATTGTGATTACCCAGAAAAGAGTGGGCTTTTATGACCTTTTACATTTTTAAAGTAAAGCCTTCCATCTGGTTAAAAAATATCTTTTTAAAAAGCTCTTCTGCTATGTTTGTGTTCCTTAGTAAATGTTATATTCACTCCTTAGAAAATTTGCTCCTAGGCAAGTTCACTTTGACCTGATGTAATTTAATCCAAAGGGAGAAAAACATTAAGTTAATGAATTCTTCATGGAAGGACACTGTATTTATATATAGTTTGTCTTATATAGTGTCTTAATTATTCTTCCAAATTATATTGACTTATAATTTTTATTGATCGATCGATTGATTGATTGAGACAGAGTCTCACTGTGTTGCCTGGGCTAGAGTGCCGTGGCATCAGCCTAGCTCACAGCAACCTCAAACTCCTGGGCTCAAGCGATCCTCCTGCCTCAGCCTCCCGAGTAGCTAGGACTACAGGCATGCGCCACCATGCCAAGCTAATTTTTTCTATATATTTTTAGTTGTCCAGCTAATTTCTTTCTATTTTTAGTAGAGACAGGGTCTCGCTCTTGCTCAGGCTGGTCTTGAACTCCTTAGCTCAAACGATCCTCCCACCTCGGCATCCCAGAGTGCTAGGATTACAGGTGTGAGCCGCTGCGCCTGGCCTAATTTTTAATTTAAGTCTCAAAAAAAAGAGATAATTTTTAGTCACTTAATTAAATGAAATGCTGCTTCATTTGGGGAATGATACCTTATTTAAAGGATCACACAGTTTGTTAGTAGCTGAGCCAGCCAAGGATGCAGGTCTTCTAATTCAGAGGCCAATGCTGTTTCCATGACGCATCTCCCCCTCAACTCACTAGTGTGGGAGACAGAAAAGCCTGAATACTTCTCACATTGCCTGTCAGTGGGATGTCGGTCCACATCAGAAATGAGGATGATTGCAATCGCAGAGGGGGGACCTGCAAGCTGCCACACGCGACTGCTTAAGAGAGATGAATGTGTCCAGCTTCTTCCGGGACCTTGCAGCCCTAGGGATTTATTTAGTTCCAGATAGTGTAGAAAAGGAAATATAAGTAGCGATGGCCACAGAGAGAGGGGAGAAAGAAGCGATCCCTTCCCTTACTGACTGTGGGACCTTGAGCAAGTTACTCAATCCTTCTGAAGCTCTGTCTTCTCATCTCCAAAATGGCTGTAGGAGTGCCTGCCATATGGTCACCAGAGAATTAAGTGCACGTAAAGCCCTTAGAGCTGACACTAAGTGCTCAATAAATGTTAGCTGTTATTAAAGGATTATTATTTTTAAAGGAAAAATCATGACTCACACAACTAGCAAATGAGCATGTGTCAAGGATTTATTTAACTCAATAATTAGTAAGGTGTTACAGCCAATTCAAAGAAAAACCCAAAGAGCAGGCACATACAGAGGCAGTCAGGAATGCTGAAGTGAATTTGCTTAGTAGATGTAAAACAGGCTTCCCCAGAGGGAGAGGGAAAGTATAATAATTGCACTTCTGTTGGACAAAATTTATTTGCATGTCTATGGTTAAAAATCATTTACATTGCTCTCAGTTATCTACGACTTACAGAGTTGTAAAATTGCTCAAAGACCACAAAACCCGCAGAGACCTCATAGAGTTAGATAACCCGGAAGGGTGTCCCAGGCAACGCTTAGTTTTCCATGGACAACACCCATTAATCATTCTGGTCCATTTCAAAATTTTTCACAGTTATTTCCTACATAATTTTTTTTTTATTATTACTAGTTCTTTAATTACATCCTAGGAATGTTTTGAGAACCAATAAAACAATATATATGAAAAAGTGCCGTAGAAGCTATAGTGGATTTTATGAATAGTAGTGATGGTATAAAAGAGAGAGGCGAGACAGACTTGTAGGAGTCCTACGTCTGATACTTTCTATGGGACCTTGAGCAAGTCACTTAACACTGTTGTGCCTTGTTTTCTTAGCTGTAAGTCAGTGTATTAAAAATTGGCTGCACAAAGTTGCTGTATTAGATGAGGTGATATATAGGAAAGTATTTGGGAAAATAAAAAATGCTACACCCTGATGAGATGTATATTGCTCTCAGCTTAGATTTCAGTTCGTTTTTCTTTAAGAAGAGATGATGGAACAAGAGATGGGGTAGTGAGTTCTTAAACTCACCAGGTCATTATTACTGCAAGTTGTAAATCACATGGAGAAGTCTTTAACTCAGTAACAGTGATTTATGGTACAACTGTTAGTCCAAAAGTACTTCTCCAATATTCGCCCACAGGTTCTGATGGCTCCAGAGAGGTTAGCGGTGCCAGGAATGGTAAAGTTGATGACCATGGGGGCTGTGTGTCCCTAATTAAACCTCGGTGGACTGGATTTTATTCTCCTCAACCTCTTCCTCTTCCCCAGCGCCGTCATCCCGGAGTCTCTCCTGGTTGTCTTGTACAAAGAGACTCATTTAACCAGCCTGTGGAGACTCTCAGGAATCTGTAGGAATTGGGAAAGAAAAGCTTTGGTGCAGCACTCTCCTTTCCTGGTCTGGTTCTGGGTTTTGTAACCGAGAAGGGATAAGGAGGGTTTGGAGAGAGTCCAGGACGTGACACTGAGAGCGTTGGAAGGAGATGAGGAATGAGCCCTGGTCGGGAGCGGTGGGCTGCTCAGCCTGCAAGAGGGAGGCCGGGGCAGGAACTACCTGCAGGAAGGTGCATCCAGAAGGCAGCTCTCCACCAAGGCTGGCACAGAGGGAGAGTAGCTTTGAGTGCAGCTCAAGGGTTTGGGTTATGGAGACTGAAGAGCCTTCTGCAAAAGTTGGCAAATAGTATGGACACATTAAGAAGTTTACACCAAGTTCTTCCCTGGGGATTTTGAAGGCCAAGAATGGGTTTTTCTCAATCTGAGATTACAGATCTTGCCTCCCTAGAGGCAGAGGCCTGATTCAGATCTGAAGAAGGAAAAAAACCACACCTCTATTGTCTTACCTTGTTTATTGTAAGGGAGGGGGTGAGCTTGAGCAGTGGAGCCAGCCTGCCTGCGCATGTCCTCTCCTCCGGCCTCTTGTGAGGTGATCCCAGCACTGCACCCCCAGCTGTGACATGGCATTCGCCACCCTGCCTTCTGGTGCTTGGCTGACTTACTACCTCTCCTTAGAACGAGTTCCCCAAAGGCAGAGCCTTGGTTTCCATGTCCGTGTCCCCAGCCCCTGGTGCAGACCTGACACGTAGCAGGCTGTGTGCATTTGTTGAACGAATGCATTGGTTAATGACTCCTTGACCAGTTGAGGTCAGGTTAGCAGAACACTTCGTGCCTGAGATACCGATAGAAATCCATTAAAAAGCCAGTTTAGCAGACCAGCCTTTGGGCCTGAGCTCTGTTTTGCTGTTCACCATAAAATAGTAAGGGAAGCCTGAGTCCAAATTTCAGCATTCGGAGTGAGACTATTTTCAGCTTTCTCAGAGACAGCATCTGTAAATAATCAGGCAGAAGCCTTTTATAAAACAACATAGGAAAAACCTCAAAGACTATTCTAAGGCTGCAACATTTAAACAAGATTTTTAACCCATGGGGACGCCAAGATCAACATGGAGCTTCCTGCACATAAAAGCATGGAATTTCATAGCAGTGTGGGGGCAAAAGCTATGATCGCATTTCCCCCTTTCTAAATTATATACTGCGTAGTGTTAATTTGAGCAGAGGGCTGGATGGAGACGGGCCTGCGGCTTACGTAAGTCTCACTACAACCTTCATTCCTTCTGTAATGCAGCATCCATGGTGACGGGGTCCTGGGGAGTCACCAGGCTGCTGGACTGATGTAAGGCACAAGGGTCACTTGTAGGTCATGCCATGATTTAAGCCTTCAGTGTAATTTATAACAGTGACATTGGTTCTGTAATTTTTTTCTCCCTCTAGAAGATGCTGTTCTGGAAAACTGAGTTTTGTGGCAGCTATAAATGCTCATCTGTAGCACATTCCAAAGTCATTTTCTTTTCCCTCCCATTTGGAAGAAGGAGCAAGAGACTATCTTCTACTAAGATAAGAGAGATGACATCAAATGAGTCTTTAGCTCTCTCAATCTGCAGAATTATCTCCTGAGGAGGAGAGACCGGTCTCTAAGCATTTCTTACTCCTTGCCTGAACCAGGGACCCTGTCGCCACTGACTGAGCCAGCCTCAGTTATTAACGAATGTAAAAACAGAGTGCGCCAAAGCCGTGCTTACCATGAGACCAGCCCTGGGCACGTGTGGTCAGTGTGATATGAAAACTCCCTTAAAATCTCACATGCGGGGTTTCCAGATCACCTGACGTTTCCACTAGGAAGAATCACTTCTTAAGGCTCTTGTGGGACGACAGGCATTGACACTGAGAAAGTTCATATTTGAACAACTACCACCAGAGCTCCTGATAGTTTTACAACATGAAGAAGAAAAAAATGATTTATAACCAAAAGGATTTTTTCACATTATTTTCAGGAAAAAAAAGAATTTTATTTGGATAAATAATGCATATTTTAATTTAAATCCTTTGTGTTCTAGACTCGAGGGAGAGGCCACATCTTCATTTTTGTATTCCCAGTTAGCACAGTGTCTTGCATACGATCTGGGCCCAATAAATGTCGTTTTTGGACAAATGAGTGAGAAGAATATTTACAGGGCAAAAGCCTCTGGCCTAGTTGACTGTGGATCCAGTTGTGTCGTCTTTCTGAAAATTCTGAGAAATTTATATAAACAAAAATATCAAAGTGGGAATTCGAAAAGAGCATTCAGTATAATTCTTAATAATTTATACTTTTTACTTCCTCAGTATCATATTGTATGTGAGCACATACTCCCCCCAACACTGCCATGTGTACTGCTTAGAATGTAAAGCATACCTATGTGTGTGTATGTGTGTGTACATATATATATATGTATTTTGTGAAGCTATGGAAAACATAGATTATTGATGGTAGTTATCTCTAGGGAGGGGAGTAAAATTGAAAAAGATAAAAGGAACTCCCACATTTTTTACCTTATATGTTTCTCATTGTTTGAATTTTTCTTTTAATGGGTGTGCATTTGTCTGTCTCCAGTTCTTAACAAATGGCCTGGCACTTAATGAACAGTCTTTTAGTGTTAAACAAATAGGCAAATCAGTCAACTGAATAACATAAAAATTACACTCAACTGTTTGACTTTGAGAGGGTTAGGAGAAGGATAATGATAAGGAAATCGAATCCAACCTTTAATTTAGGAAAGAGAATATGATCTGGTTCTATCACGGGACGAGGCCATCAGAAATAAAGGAATAGTTTGGGGCTGCCATTGCTAAACTGTGTATTTTCCACTTTTAAAAACTGTCCCAAATTAGCTACCTAATTGTAGTTGTCAAATAATATAGTCCTAATCATAGGTGTTCCTGTACACTTATCTCTTGAGTCAACAAAGGCCAGTAGCTTGGCAAGAAGGCCACTGACTGGCCCTGACCACCTGCTCACCTGCTGGGGCTAGACAGGCACGAGGGTCTGAGAGGCCTTTGTGCTCACAGCCTTGTGCAGGGAGCACTTGGTTTGCTAGACCCTCTGAAGGCCGAATGAGGCTGTCCTGGGAAGGGGACAACAATCCAGTGACTCATCCACCAGTGATTTGCCTGGGTTGCCCTGTAGATTGATGTCCAAAAATTGATATAATGGGTAAGAACTTTCAGCCCCAGTCTAGCTGGTGTGACCCAAATGCCTGAAACCCTTTCTTGGCTCCTTCTCTAGGGAATGAGTTGGAGACATTTACAAATGCTTGAAAGGCAGCTTGGAGTCTATTTAAAAGATCCCGATGGCCGGGATGTCTAGATAAGATTATCATCAGCAATCAATTGTTGGAATCACTTCAATATTTTGTCGGAGTGAAGAAAGTGCCCTTCGGCCTCAATCTGGGCGGCAGGGTCCTTTTAAGTGTGCATTACTCATGCTGTGAAGTAGGTGATTTAAGCCACTGACTTTCTAAATTAAAGGCACAAAAGGCAGACATGTAATTCTTTTAATTACACATTCATGTTTCTCCTACATTCCTTTGAATTGGTCATGTTTGCTTCTTGCTACATCAACCTACCAGCAGAACACGTACAGCAGTGAAGGTGGAGGATCTGTGAGGGATGAAAGACTGCAACTCATTTATTTTTGCTGTAGCTTTTCTCAAAGAAAAATAAAAACACCACATTTGGAAGTTCAGAAGATAGGAAATCTGATTTCTGCTGATCACAGAGAATAGTAAACTATTTCAAGAGAGAGGTGAGTCATACCTTTGTACATGCGTGGCCATCTGTTCTCTACTAACATGAGCTATTTTAATAAAACATGTTTGGTTTATATCACCAGGCAAAGAGATTCCAATTTGTCTTGTTTTTCTATTAAGCATATGTTTATAACCTTAATCTAGAGTTTTCATAACTCAGCAACAGGGACAGGCTTCATGTTCAGAAGATGCGTATCCCTGTATAATTTAAAGCTGTGCGGTTAGGCCACGGCCTTCATTGAGATTTCTGCAGGAAGATAATACAGAGCAGGGTAAACAGGTTAGGATTGGCTAGTTTGAATAATTTTGGAGATGTCTAAAGTATAGGATGGTGCCGAATTGCCTGGTTCCTGGCCCTGGGATGATTAATGTGGAGGAATATTGCCTTCTGGGTTCCTAGGGCCAGACAGAGTAGGTGTGGCTCTGGATTAGTTAGTTTGCATATCAAAAGCATGCTCCCAATCACTGTCTCTAAGACTTGGCTAGAGATAGGGAGGGGTAGTCTCTCCCCAGCAAAGTGTAGTAAGCCTGGCTCGGTGGCTCATGCCTATAATCCCAGCATATTTGCTTGAATCTTTTTCAGTCACCTCTCATGGAGTTGTGCAATCATTTGCCAAATATGTTCTAGTTACACAGTCCCTAATTTACCATCCAGTAAGGAGTTTAACCTCTACCTTGAGGGGAAGAGTAATCCAGAACCCTCTTTCTCTTACCCGGAAACCTTTTAAGGGCTTTGTAGAATTTTAGTCTTTTCCCCTTTCTATTTCTGCAGAGGAGATTTAGCCTGTATATATGCTATTGATTTATAAAAGCCGGTGAGGCTTTTCTTCTTTGCAGTGTACTCAGAAATACTAAGGAATCACTCCAGTTGGTTATAATTTTTCAGATACCCACTGGCAGCTACTCAGAGGAAAATTTTTCCTGTTCTAAGACTGAAGCAACTTTGGGGCTGGAATTTCATTTTAGTCATCCACATATTTATAAATTGCCATCAAACATTTTATCATTTAACGCTTGGATGATTTTCCAGTTATCTGTTGCTGTGAAACAAACCATTCTAAAATGGTGTCTTAAAGCAGTTTGTTACTATCATATCTCTGATCCTGCGGGTCAGGAGTTCAGACAGTACAGCAGGTATAGCTCTCCTCTGTGCCACGGTGGAAGGGCTGGGAGTTAGACTTGATGGGGTGATCCAGCAACTCTCCTCATATGCTCTCTCCAAATAACCGGCCTGGGCTTCCTCACAACATGGCAGCCTCAGAGCAGTCAGACGTCTTATGAGGGCTCCAAGAACAATCTTCTAAAAGTCAGAAAGTAGAAGCTGCTGGTCTCTTAAGGCTTAGCCTGGAAATTGTCACAGCATATTTTCTGCCATATTCTATTGGTTAAGTTTTCACAGAGACCACTCCCCACCCCCACCCCGCAGATTCAAGGGAAGGGGACATAGACATCACCTCTTAATGGAGGGAATGGCAAAGAATTTCTGGTTATCTTTAATCTACCATAGAGAATAAATCAACAATCCCTTACATTCAGCACATCTACAAAAGAAGATTATTTAATCTCACTCTGTACTTGCCTTGAGAAGGCGGATATTCAACTGCAGCCTATTTCAGAATTCTTACTGTATAAAGACTGTTGAAAGCAAACATTTTAATAGAAACATTTGACCTCAAACTCAAATTATGACTCCGTATCATTTAAAATATATGCATACGTGTATGGTGCCTTATATTTACTGGATATTTTCCAGAGAATTTTGAGATATGTTATCTCTCCGCCAGCTCTTGGGTATTATTATCTTCATTTTGTAGATGAGGAAGCTGCAATTCTGAATGGTTAGGGACTCGCCCCAGGTCACACGACTTGACTGCCAATGGTGACAGAGGCGGGCTCAGAATTGGTTAGTTTATACTTTCACTGGTGGTTTCCTTGAAATCCTTAGTGTAGATAGAAGTATGCTGAAGACCCTGATAAGGACTTTTTTAGAAATATCATCATTTTGGATATTCATCTCCTAGAATGAAGAAAAAACCCTTTGTTTCAGGCAAATACTTGGTGTTTGCATGGCTCTTATACTTGAGTATCTTCACACCCATTATCTGCTTTGTGTCACATGCTGATGCCATGAGAAGGGTGTTAATAATGCCATCTTTCAAACGGGGAAGCAGAAGGGCAGAGAGTTCATCTACACTGCTTACGGGTCATAGGGCCCAAGCCCAGAATTTTAAATGCTGAATTTCGTCATTCCTCACTCCGGTCTTCACCCCTCCTGCGCTCTGGTTTCTTGGCCTTTGAAGGCTTAGAGCAGCACACACTTGCCTTAGTTGTACAGGGCAGGATGATCCTCCCCAGGGACAAAAAGGTCAGGCCTCCGAGGACTGAGTCACCCAGAATGGTTAGAGAAAGGCAAAGTGATCAAGGCACCACCAGCATCCCTAGAGGAAATGGAGAACACTCTAATCACCTGCAGTTCCAGTTTTGTCCAGCTGTCTCCAGGAAAAGCTAATACTGTTAAGATTTCTCCTGGTGCATGTGAAATCAGTTGCTGTCGCGATGACCAGTGTTTCTTGGAACTTGCTGACAGTAACAGGAATGAAATTTCTCCCATTAATCATGTTATAATGCTGGCTCTGCCATTTCAGTACCTCCGCCTTGTCCACTTCCCATCATTGTCTCTTCCTGGCCAGACGGTAAGTAGGGCAAGACAGGTCTCTGCGCAAGTCAGTAGATAGACACGTTGATGATGGCCTTAGGAACATGGCTTGGCTGCGGTCTTTAGGGATAGAGAACTTGTCTGTGTTGTTTACCACTATGACCGTTAGAACAATGCCTGGCTCAAGTGCCAAAAATACACACACACACACACAAACACACACGTGCACGCGCACACAAAGTCATGCACTGCATAACAATGTTTTGGCCAACAACGGTGGTCCCATAAGATTATAATGGAGGTACCCTATACAGGTGCACTATTTTTATCTTTTATGTTGTATTTTTACTGTGCCTTTCCTTACGCTTAGATATGCTCAGATAACAAATATGTACCACTGTGTTTAGTTGCCAGTAGTATTCAGTACTGTAACATGCTGTACTGGTTTGTTGCCTGGGAGCCATAGGCTATGCCGTGCAGCCTATCTGTGTGGTAGGCTCTACCGTCTAGGTTTGTATAAGTCCCACTCTGTGATGTTCACACAACTATAAATTCACCTAACAGTGCATCTCAGAACATACCCCCATTGTTAAGAGACACATGAAAGCATATACGTGTATCTCTATATGTGTAAAATTAACGACCTATTCCTAGTGACTGCAGTTCTTTAAACCTGGTGTACTTTGCCACACTTCCGTGCCTCTGCACGTGCAGGACCCTCCGCCTGGAATGCCCTTCCCTTCCTTCTTCCTTTCCTACCTGCACATTTCTCCCCCTGCCCCCCTTAGCTTGCCAAGCTTCATCTCTTGCTGTCCAGAATGCAGGGCAAGACAGGTCTTCTAACTTCAATTATTGTATTATTTTTTTAAAACTTTAAGTACAGAGACCCGTGAGACATTAATCTTCCCTAGGAGCTGGTGCCTTCCCCAGACCCCAAAGAGAAAGATCTGCATGCTGTGACAGGGAGCCCAGCAGGGCCACAGAGGAGTCCCAGAGCATCATAATGTGAGTGGAAAATTGAAGGTACCTCCCTGCTCATCATAACAGAAGAGATTCCCTACCTGAGAGGAGGCACAGAAGCCATTTTTTAATGAGTCGTGGAATTCTTCTAGGGTATGATAACAAGACATTTAACCAAAATGTTGAGAGAGCAGTTAAAGAAACCCATAACTCACAGATAGCATTGCATGACCCTCCCGTTAGGTATCCCTTGTCAACCTCTGACCCGATTCATCTTTCTTTTCTTCCTTCTCTCTACATTCTCATAAAACCCAGTTCTGTTTAAAGTTTCAGCCACCTACTGTAGCCTGTGTGATAAATACTTTATTAGGTGTTCCTGGCTGGTCTTTACTATTTTCAGTTTGCTTTTGCTTTTTGTGGAAACAATCCCCAAATTGAGTTGTTTTTTTTTTTTTCCTGGGAGGTGGGGTCAACTCATGTAAAATGTTGGGTTTGCATTTTTATCTGTTGGACTTTTTGGTTTCTTTAAGAAAATAGGAACTGGAGAATCTAGACAAAGAGGCTTCAAAGTCATCTCCCCATCCTACAAATATTTCACCCACGTCTACAAACATGATGATAACTCAGTTGAGGGTAATGAAAATCGGTAGCCTGACCAGGAAGTAGTGCTATTGATTATCATTTCTCATTATTTTTCTTCTGTCCAACTTATTTAAGCCTAACATAGTCAACACCAGAGTATTGAGTAGTTGAAGAAAGACAGATGTGAATTACAGTGTAATTAGGTTCATATGTCATTGTGACAGGCAACTGAATAAACCTCGGTATTATTGCACATTTAGCCAGAAAAGCTGTGAAACCACTTATTCCATCTCTCTTAGTTCCTGGGAAGAGCCGATTCTTTTTCTCTGGTGACACATACCTGCTTGCCAGTGCCTTATAGGAATCTAAATGTAAAGCCTGTTAAATTTCAGAGAGGTCACCGGGTAAGACAGCCCAATGTACATAGATGACAACAGAGGCAACTTTTACAAATAAGTCAATTCAATAGATGAGTATATGACAATTAATTGTAATTCAGTAAGCCATAAAAAATAACGGCATCTTGTGGTACAAAATGATTGGGTGGTGCAGAGAGGGTCTGGGGCTGGTAGTGAGGAGTGAGACCTAACTTTGGTCTAGAGACTGGAATTCACATCTGGGATGAAGCTAGCTTTGTAAGGATTTAGGTACTATCTCACCCCTAGGCCTGGGAGAACAGACTGTCAGACAATATGAGGAAAAGGCAGCAACAACTGAGGATAGAAAATCTAGGTAGGACCTCTAGTTCTGCAATTTTCTAGTTTTCTGACTTTGGGTGGTCCATTCACATCGTAGGGCTTAGTTGCCTCATCTATAAAATGGAAATGGCATTAATTCCTGCATAACACAAAATCGTTGCTACGATTAAATGAAATAATGCTAATAAATTATAAAGCTTTATGCAAATGTTTATCATCACCTTGACTGTACAATGTATATTATTCTGGTGATATTATAAATAATAGCATCATTCCAAGTTTGTACAGATGCATTTTTAATTTAACCTTTGAAAATCAGGTTACTCTCTTGTCTTTGTGACGGTAGTTTTATTAGGTGCAGAGAACCAGGGAAATATTCCAAGTGAGATATTCTAGGCTCAGGCAAGGAAATAGCTCCTGCAATCCCTCCTAGCTGGACAGGTGATTGCACAATTTAAAATAATTCATGAAGTCTCTCGGCCATCCTCACACATGTACCACTAGACCTTAATCAGCAGTTCTAAAGAAGCTGCACCTGTCTGCTGTGGCCTGCAAACTGGGTGTCAGGGAACAAGCCTGTTCGGGAGTCAGAGGCTCAGCTCTGTCCTTGAGGGAGTCACTTCACATCTGGGCCTCCCTTTCCCAACTTCAGATTCAGAGGTCAAGTTGATAATTAAGGGCTTTTCTCTCAAAGATCTGTGTTTGCATAAGAGTTTGATTTTTGTTTGCTTGTTTTGTTTTGCTTTTGCTTACTTTCTTTACCGGTTTGCAAGTTACCTCTGGAGCATTATATTTTTAAATAAAATTTTATTTTTGAGATCATTGTACATTCCCATGCAGTTGTAAGAAATAATACAGAGAGATCCTGTGTATCATTTACCCGATTTCCCTCAGTGGTAACATCTTGCAAAACTATAGAACAATATCACAGCCGGGATATTGACACCGACAGAGTCAAGATACAGAAAACACCCATTATCACAAAGATCCTGCATGTGTTCCTTACACAGAGAGACACACTAATTCCCCTGCCTTCTACCTACTTCTTAATCCCTGGCAACCACTAATCTGTTTTCCATTTCTATAATTTAGTCATTTCAAGAATGTTGTACAAATGGAATCATGCAGTATGTAACTTCTGTGATTGGTTTCCTTCTTCCCTCCTTCCATTGAGCATAATTCTCTAGAGATTCATTAAGACCGATGCATGCATCAGTACTTCCTTCCTTTTTGTTGGTGAGTAGTATTCCATGGGATGTATCACAGATTGTTTAGCTATTCACCCATCTAAGGTCAGCTGGGTACTTTCCAGTTTGGGGATATTATGAATAACCCTACTGTATACATTCATGTACAGAGTTTTATGTGAATGTAAGTCTTCCTTTCTCTTGACTAGATGCCCAGGAGTGCAATTGCTGGGTCATATAGTACTTGCATGTTTAGTCGTTTATGAAACTGCCAAATTATTTTCCAGAGTGGTGGTACCATTTTACATTCCTTCCAGCAATGTATGGGTGATCTAGTTTCTCCACTTCCTCGCCAGCATATGGTGGTTTTTATGTTAGTCATTCTGATAGATGTGTAGTGGTATATCATTGTGGCTTTAATTTACATTACCCTAGAGGCTAATGATGTCGGATGTATTTCCATGTGTTTTTCTTTTTTTTTGCCTTCTGTGTATCTTCTTCAGTGAAATGTCTCTTCACATTTTTTGCCCACGTTCTAATGGGATCATTTGCTTTTTTACTGTTCAGTGATTCGTTTGATTAATGTTTACATGATATATCTTCTTCCATCCTGTTACTTGTAACCCTCCTATATTATTATATTTGAAACAAGTGGGTCTGTTTTGTTTTGTTTTTTAAGGAGACGGGGTCTTACTCTTGTTGCCCAGGCTGGTGTGCAGTGGTGGGATCATAGCTCATTATGGCCTCAAATTCCTGGGCTCAAGTAAATCTCCCACCTAAGCCTCCTGAGTGGCTAGGACTACAGGCATGCTTCGCCATATTGGGCTAATTTTTCTTACTTTTTGTAGAGACAGGGTCTTGCTATGTTGTCCAGACTGGTCTTGAATTCTTGGCCTCAAGCAGGCCTCCCACCTTGGCCTCCAAAGCACTTGGATTACAAGTGTGAGCATTTTGCCCAGACTGAAATGAGTTTTTTAAAAAATCCACTCTGCTATTCTCCGTCTTTAAATTCGTTTATATAGACCATTTGAATTTCATGTAATTATTGATATGTGTGTTATTTTATTTTTTGCCTTTGTTATCTGATTTTTATGTTTTCTTTTTCTTCCCTTCCAACCTTTTTTAGAACGCCATTTTGGTTTATTCGTAGTAACTTTTAGTGTATCCCTTTGTATAACATTTTTAATCGTTGCTTTAAGTACTACATTATATATCTAACTTATTAAAGCCTATATTGCTGTTGTCATTCCACTAGTTCATCTTTCCTCCCTTTCCCCTTCCAGGAGAAGTGGGGAAAAGGCACATCCACTTCATCTTCCAGAAGTGGAAGTCCTGGAGCTTTCATTTTCAGTCAACTTGGTTTTTCAAGTTGAACATGCTGCACCACTTAACAAGCAAGGAGAATACCAGACCACCTGCAGGAAACATTTGTTTCTAGGATTTATGTAAGAGGAAAAGTGTCTACCACATGCTTGGCACTCTGTGCATAATTTCACTTAATCCTCCAAAGAACACTACAAGGAGGGTATTATTAACCCTGATTTATAGAGAGAACTGAAGTTCAGAGAAGTTGAGTCACTTGTTCCAGATCACACAGCTAGTAACTGACAGAACCGGGACTTGAAGCCAGTTTTACCTACATTTTTCTCCCCTCCACGTGCCTCAGTCAGCATGTTGGCTTAACAAGGACAGAGGCGATCTGACCTGCTGCTCGTACATGCCTGTGCCTAGGAAATTCGTGCAACTCCAAGTCACTTTTTAGGTAGGTAAAACGTAGTCATGTAAGTAGGTATAACTGCATAGTTATAGAGGAGCCTTACACTTAAAGTAGGTAATTGATACATATGGGATCAATTAGTAAAAGATTCCACAATATTAACATGCTCCAGTATTGCTAGATAAAGTATACCCATGATACATAATCGACTGATTTCCACGAGTGAATAAATACCTACAAAATCATAAATAAAGCAACTCATTGGTGCACTTAATAGGAATGCTTGCTTTTTTGGGAAAGGAGACATTTCTTTTATAGCCTAAAACATTTGCATGCAGAATATCCAGATAATTTTCTTTTAGTTGTAAAAACTCATTGGCTTCATTTAAGATGAATAAGCTGATAATAATTTTGGTACACAATTATTTTCTGAGTCTGGCATTTCGAGCCTATTCTAGTGTGAAATATGTTGCTGTGGCAGAATTTTTTCGTAAGGAGTTCTATACATATTAATGCATTTAGACCCTTTTCCTGTCTCTGAAATTTAACTTAAAGAAATAATCTTAAGTCTCTTTCCCCTCTCCCTTTTACTTTCCCCCTATTTTTTTTCTTTTTCTCAATATTTGGCAATACTTGAATTCTCTGGAGGATTTCAACTTGGAGACAACTATGAATAATTCAAGCTTAACCCTACATTCATTCCTTTCCAAGTTCAAAATCTGACATCTTTCTCTTCTGTTTATGAACCACAGGAGTTTTTGTTACAAGATAGTGATTGAAAAGAATGACTGCCAAAGGAAATGCAGTCTGTGATGTATTATTTATTGAAAACATAGATGAGTTTGCATGTGTGATGAGAATGTTTCCGATTCTCAAATTTTAATACTACCTGGTCCCTGGTTGAGTTAGGAGGAAGAGACTGGCATTTGCAGGTATCCTACTAGGGGTCAGGCACTGTGCTGGCCTTTATCTGTTTTCTGAGTATCATCATACTGAGTTTCCCAAGTAGAAAACTGGGGTTCAGGGTTACATAACCGTTGTGATGCAGCTGGGATTGAACCTAAAGCCTGAGCTATTCCCAGTACACTGTCTCCACACCATGCTGGAAACCAAAGAAATTGACTTAACCAATTGCATTATAAACAAGTTATTAAAAATTCATTACCGAGGTTAGTGCCAACTGGATTCCTTCTGTTCATGAGTCATATTCATCATTCATCTAGCCATTTATTGTATTCTTCTAATGCAGAATTTTGCAATTCTAACTGCATATCAGAATCACCTGGGGAGGTTTTAAAAAATATTAAGGTCAGGCCCCACTCCCTAGAGATTCTGCTAATTAGACAGGGGTGGGGTCCAGACAGCTATTTTTAAAGTCCCCAAGTGATTCTGATGTGCAGCCAGGATTGATACGTTGCATCTCCTTGCTTCCCCCAATCTCTGACATCACTCCTTGTGATGGTTGATTTTATGTGTTAACTTGACTGGATAATGGGCTACCCATATATTTGGTCAAACATTTATTCTGGGTCTGTCTACAAAGGTGTTTCTGGACAAGATTAACGTTTGAATTGGTAGAATGAGTAAAGAATGAGATTGGCCTCTGCTTTACTCAGTGGGTGTGTCTCATTCAATCAATGGGAGACCAGAATAAAATAAAGGCTCACCCTTCTCCGAATAAAAGGGAACTCCTCGTGCCTGACTATCTTTGATCTGGGACCTCAGCTTTTTTTTCTGCCTTCAGACTTAAACTGAAACACTGGCTCTTCTTGGGTCTTGAGCCTGCTGGCTTTCAGAATGGAATTGACACCGTCAACTCTGCTGGGTCTCCAGCTCACAGATCTTGGAACTTGCCAGACTCTGTTTCTTACAGTAAACTTCTTTCAGTATACATATAGACTTCCAGTTGGTTCTGTTTCTCTGGAGAACTCTAATACATTCCCTTTATATGTTTCTGTTTTAACTAAGCCTTTTAGACACCTTTGCTGTCTTTATATCCCCAGAGACACCATCAAAGAAAGTTCCTTTAAAATGGGGCTCAGATGGACATCTCTCTCTGAGGTTCCACCTCAACACTGCCCCCGGGCAGATGTGGCTCCGCCTCGAGATGCTCAGATTCCTGCCCCCATGTTCCTCTCAGCCAGCCCTGGTCTGACCCTGTGCCGATCCAGCAGAAGCCGCTGTGAGATGAAGGAGCACGTTGACGCCGCTACCAAGCCTCCGCCTGGCTGAAGTGGTCCAGTGGCAGGAAGAGCAGCCTAGGGAGTAAAGGTGCCCACGCTGACTCACACTGTCCAGCCGTCCCTCGTGGTGTGTGGGGTCGGTCTGCTCAAGGTGCTGGCCATATGGCCAAAGCTGAACTTGGGGTCTAGAGCCCAGCACCAAGTGAGGAGGTGATTACCCAAAAACACAAGAGTCAAATGAACCAAAGTGCGGTGCAGACTAGTTGTAGAGAGCACTGACGGCCAGGCTAGCACCCAGTGCCAGTCCATGGGGCAAGCAGGCAGCCAGAGAGAGGGGCAAGGTCAGAGGGTCAGAAGCCCAAGAGATGTAACCAGAAGAGAATAGGATGGGGTGGGTGAGAGGGAGATGGTGAGAAATCAGAAGCCCGCACTGTTGCGTATCCGTGATTCATCTGTGTTGACCACCATCCACACGGCCATGAGTGGATCCGTCTGATCGAAAGGCCTGTGTTGGGGTGGCTGATTGTTCATTCAGTTTATACAGCTCCGTCCTCCATCCCACTTTAAATTCATGTGTGGCTCCATCCCGTCTTTTGAATATTTTGTTTTATTCAGTACCCAAGTTCATGACTTTGTGAAAAAAGCATTGGCTTACAACACCATAAGCTAGTTCCCCATAAATTGCTACCACGCTGATAATATCTTTAAATGTATGAAATAGCACTTTGGAATTCTGTGTTGTTAAACTAAATTTTAATTTATTTCAGTGTCTTGTAAATAGCAGGCAGAGGAATGATGATATTCTTGTTTTAACAATTTTTTTTTGGCTACATTTTCCCAAACTTTGAAAAACAATTGCTAACAAACAAGCAAAACCACAGGAATTATTTCAGTTCAAGAGAGTAAACAGATTTCAAGGGATCAAAAGAAGTCACCAGCATGCATCAAGCAGTGCTTTCATGACTGTATCACATTAGCATGTCGGTGGTGCCATGTATTTAGATAAAGGCATCAGAGTTCCCATTTCGTGCTTTGTTTTACTATCTTCATTTTATCTTAAAGAAAATAAATAAGCCAACCAGGAATGCATTTGGGAAAAAAGGAAGATGCCTTGGGTTATATGTTGGGATTCTTCCAATTCGAAAACAGCAAAAGAAAGCCTCTTCTGACCCCTTTTTTCATGTCATAGGTACGTGGGAATAAACAGCAAGACATCCCTCTTTCATGTTTACTTGGCTTCAGGTGAATCAGATGTTGCTCAGTGACCAGGCAAAACTGGCTACAGAGACAGTATGGACATTTTAGATTTGAGATTTGAAAAGAGTTTTCCTTTTATTTTGGCCCAAAGTAAAAGTTGAGGATCATTTCCTCAACTCTCGACTTTGGTTAGCTAATGGAGGTACAACTTCATAATCAACTCTGTTGATCTTTTGAATAGAAATTCCCAAAAGAAATTAGATGGATGTGTCCTTAGTCAAAGCTGTCATTTCAAAAAGTTGGACAGTAATGGCTCACTGAAAGTAAAACAGATGCCACCAACAGAGCACACCTCGCCTCACGTGCTTTTCTTTTGTGAATACAAGTGTGCATTGTCAGCGTTGGCGCACCCAGGGCTGTCTGTATGCTGTGTAGTGTTAAATGAAAAACCTTAGACAAACTAAATTGAACTGAGTTTAATTGAGCAAAAACGATTCACAAATTGGGCAGCCCCCGAACCAGAGTAGGTTCCGAGAGACTCCAGCACTGCCATGTGGTTGAAGATTTATGGACAGAAAAAGGAACGTGATGTACAGAAAATGGAAGTGAGGTACAGAAACAACTGGATCGGTTACAGCTCAGCATTTGTCTTATTCGAACATGGTTTGAACAGGTGGCTGCCTTTGGCCAAAACTCAGCGACTGGCACAAGAGTAGGTCACAGCCATTGGCACAGTCAGTTAGGTCTGTCCATGGTTCACTGACATTAGTTGCCAGTTCTGTCTCACTAAAGCAAGGACTCACCTGTAGCCAGGCTAAGTCCTTTCTGTCATGATCTTGTCCCACTTGCTTTGGTTTGCACTTCTTACTTCAAGATCTTTAATAAGCTGAGCATGCATAGCTCTTAGTCTTTGTTTCTGAAGTCTAGTCCTTAAGAACCAAGTATTGAAAAGTCCTCTCGGTAGGGTTAGCATTTTTCTGAGGCTAAGACTATAGATGGGGAGTTGAAAACCCCTTCTGAAGTGCATAGTAACTTAACCCTTGAAGGAGAAGTGACTACGGATGGCTCATTGTCAGGAATGGAGACACAGTGATGCTTTCTGTGAAAAGCTTCAGACACTCCCCCAAAGTAGTAACTGAGGCTGTGGCTGTTTAATCACTTCAGCCCCATTTTATGTACTTCCTGCTTGTGAGCATCCACCAAGACGCTCCAGGACATATGTCTGAAAGCAAGGAACAAAGTTCCACTGCTGCCGGGGATGGAGGTGGAGGCAGGAAGGTGGGAGTGGGACCGTCATACCAGCCATAGAGATGACCAGCCCTGATTCAGCTACTGCTGAGACCTTGTGTCTGTGACGGTCAAACATGTCACAAGGTGAGACTTCTGGATCTTTTAGATCTCTGCTAGATTTCCTAACTTTACAGAGGGGGAGACAAGAGAAGTCACCTCCTCACCGTACTTCTGGTTAGCCTTCGTGTCGTCGGCCACGTTTAACTGTTAAAAGTACCTTCTTTCATACTGTTGCCTTGCAGTTTTACTCCACGATGTTCTGTTACGGTGTAATTCTGAGTAGAACAGAATTACAGAATCTCACACATTGGAGCTGGAAGAGGTTCTAAAGGTTACTGAATATTCCCATACCCTCATTTTACAGCCGAGGGAACCATAAACCATGGTAGTGTCATAGCTAGACTGAGTCTATTAATTGTGCCTTATAGTGTGTCACTCTGCTTGAAAAGGAGGCCCTTGTTGGAGCCAAGTGTTAATTCCTCCAGAAGCCACGTGGCCCTTTTGGGTCCTCTGAATTCCAGATTATCATATAGGACAGCCGGTTTTCAACCTTTTTGTCCCTGAACCCTGGAGAGAGAAGGTTTGAAGCCTGCTATGAAGCCTTGTGGAATATGTGTGGCCGGTGCCATGCCCCCAAGAGCTGTGTTACAGCAAGTTCGTGAGCATATTTTCTTAATGTATTTGTAAGGGATACTAGCCCAATTTTGTAAACAAGAACACTGAGATGCCAAGAGGATATACATTGTGAATCTAAGGCCGGAACACGGGCCCTCCCTGTTACAGCTCCAGACTTTCAATCCAAGACAATTACTGAGCACTTGGGATGAGTCCTTGGTGATAATTAGAAAGTGTCTTTTCTGATGACAGTAATTGTACTTTCATGAGTAACTAAGGAGCCTTGGCTCTAACAAGCCTTCCTGTTTGGCCTTTTGAAATCCTGGTCTGTTTCCCTTGGAATAGGGATTGAATCCCTGTAAGGAAGCCAAAGGTAACTACATTGCCTTGAGTGGCAAAGTTGTTGGAGATTTGACAGAGGAATTATTTAAAAGACCAGCCAGTATAAGTGGTTATGAATCTGAAGATCTGTCATGCAAATAAAAATCTTTGATTTCACTCATCAGTCACTAATTTTAGATTCCTATCTACTAGAAGGGTTGTAGCAAGCCTCCGAGTGCAGGGTAAGAAAAAGAGCACGTGCAGCTCCTGGGTGAGAACTGTCGGTCTCCATCAGAAGATGTTCACGGGGAAGACAAAGTCTACCTTCCCTTCAGCTCTTGCCTTCTGATGCTCTATTGAGATTGGTGTTTCCTTGTAGATCAGTCACAAGGAAAAAAAAAGTCCCCTAACTGATCTAGCCTCGGTTTCACTAGGGATTCAGAATGCATCCTAACAAAATGAGGAAGGAAAGTTTACTTTTTAGGAAGCCGGACCATATGTTCCCAGATGCTGCTTTGCTTCAAAACTCAAGAGAAAGAAGGTTTAGGCTACTTCTTAAAAAAAAAAAAAAATACACAAATTGTTATTTTTTAAGACAGAACAACAAACCCTCCAAAATAGTAAATGTTACCAGAACAATAATAAATACTGGCACACATGCACATCTTACAAACACAGTCAGTCACGCCTTCCATTGCGTAACAGACAGCCACGTGCTCAGGCATTTCTGCGATGGTTGAAGGACACATTCCAACGGTCGTAAACATGCGTCACAGATTCAAGAATGCACCTCAGGATTCCAAAACCACAGCCTGACAGTTGTTGACCATCAGTGACATATCAAGTGTTACTGAGACCTCTGCACAGTCTCTGGGTTTGCACAATATAGCTGAAACGCTACTCAGTGTAAGAAAGAACCAGGGGTGAAATAACCCTTCAGGATGCCTAATAAAGAAGAAAGGAAATGTGTCACTTAAAGCTGAAATCGTTTTACTGAAGCGCAGTCAAATCATACATGAAATACGACGGCCTTCCCATGCCAGAGAAGTAATCACTCATTTCTCCTGCAGGCCTCGGACCTCCTTTTGCCTTAAGTTTTATCGTAGGGTTAAGCGTACATCATTGGTCATTCCAAGCGCATGAACTTATGACAGCCTGAAAGGATCTATTTGCCCTATAAACTATTGAACACACAATTGGCATGTATTGGACTAAGTATTGCTCCATTTTTTCAGAGCTCACCAGTCCTTGGTTGTCCAGTACCCAGAGGTTATCCAGATTAGAATTTGTCAGGGCCCTTTCTGTCGCCTGGATACTCAGTGGCCACTGTCTTCCTGCAGTCTCATTACTCCCTAGCAATACCAGCAGACCTGCACTGGGAACACGAATGGAGATGAAAGGGTTAAGCATTTACACTAAGCGAAAGCTGAAAGTCCTTGCTAAAACTATGTCCTGAGGTTTTCTATACACTCCCAATAAGTAGAGCCCCTTTGGTCACCCGCCCTCCCCCCCACCCTTTAACAAGGGTTGCCTGAGGATTGAGCCAAGAGCTGGGGTCTGTCACAGTCGCAAATAAACTGTGAAGCAGATGAAAATACATTTGCCCAGTGTCCTCCACAGTCCTCACCACACCTGTCCCCTACCCACTTCCTTCCGTGGTCATAGTGGGCGGGGGCAGCGAGGGCCTGTTCCTTGCAAGCTTTCAGCACCCACCCCAAGTTAAACATCTCCACTGAACTAACAACTGATAACAGCACAAAGTATAGTTCTTCCCCAGAGCATTTTAACCCGGATTCAAAGTCAAGAAAACAACCTGCCAGGGAGACTTAGAGAAAGGCTTCATGTAGAGACCATGTGTGTCTCCTTCCCCAGCGTATCCCTAGGGCCCGACACTTAGGAGGAGGTCAATAAATATTTACTAAATGCATAAATATGTTAGTGAGTGATCTGACATGAAACAGCAGAGTATGGGCTGCTATTATATTTGGGCTGGTTTGACAAGAAAGGATTCCAGCCCGCGGGAACAATAGGGCGGGGGCACAGAGGTGACTGCTGGGAAGTGATGAAACCCTTTGGAGTTAGTTGCTCTTCTGGCCCACTCTCCTGCCTCGGTTCCCCTTGGCCACACACACAAGGTCTGGGCTGCTCATGGTGCCCGCCCCAATCATCTGAAGTTCAGTCTGTCAGCAGCATCTTATGTTGAGCCCGAGACCAGCATGGTAGAAAAATGTCATCAACCTCAGACACTGCTGTGCATTTTCTGGATGATATTTCAGATTTAGGTTTTTTGTGTTGTTTTTTGTTGGTTTTACTTTTTAAACAGTGCTTTGAGCTGCTGACAGAGTAGCCTGGTGGGTACATGGGTGGCCCTGGAATGCTTTGCATTATTTGGACCTACTCTGTTGTGTTGGTAACAAGGTCAGAGGAATTTGGATGTGTTTAGGTTAGGATTTAGGTCTGGTTACTACATATAGACCGGCTTTTAATTCCTTCTTTCCTTCTTGTATTATTTAAGTCCATGGGCACTTAGAATCAGTATATAAACAACTCCAAGTAGCACGAAAAGAGGCCGCATGGAGAACGTGAGGTCAAAGCTGTCAGCTCACGTTTCCCCCTAGAAACGCCTGGAGATTTCAGATGTCTCAGCCCATGTCTTCAGCTCGTTACAATGTCAGCTTTCTTCTCATTCTTTTTTTTTTTCATTTCAAAATATTACAGGGCAGGGGTACAAATGTTTGGGTTACATAGATTGCTTTGTACTGCTTGAGTCAAAGTTATGAGTGTGACCATCACCCAGATAGCGTATGTTGTACCTGGTAGGTATGATTTCATGCATCCCCTCCTGCCCCCTCTCACCTGCACGATTTCCATTAGTCGTACTTTTCTCGGTGCACAGTGCTGATCAGTTAGTTCCAATTTAATGGTCAATAAATTGGAACTTCTTTATATAGTTACTGACTTCTCTGAACTTCACTGTGGACACCACTGAGTCAGGTAGTTCCACGTTGTGAGCTAATTCTTCATCTCTTTCACAGCTTGAATCTTCTTTCCTATCCATGAGATTTTCCTGTGACTGACCCTGTGACAATCAGTTAACCGTCCTTCTCCTATATCAGGGACCCCTGGATGTACAGAGCTGTTTCTTGCCCTCAGAGGGAGGCTCGTGCATGGAGAAGAGACTGGGGGCAGAAGGGCCAATTGTTTTCAAGCATTGGAGAAACGGCCTCAGAAAAGCCTTCACTGGCCACATTGGAGAAATGCACTGATCTTGTGTTTTTACCATAGAAGTGGGTGCAGGCAGATGTGTTGGCTCTAACCTATAATCCCAACTCTGGGAGGTTGAGGCAGGAGGATTGCTTGAGGCCAGGAGTCTAAGACCAGCCTGGGCAACATAGTGAGACCCTGTCTCTACAAAAAATTAGAAAATCAACCAGGAGTGGTGGCATGCACCTGTAGTCCCAGATACTCAGGAGGTTAAGGCAGGAGGATCGCTTGAGCCCAGGAGTTCAGGGCTACAGTGAGCTGTGATGAGGCCACTGGACTCTAGCATGGGCCACAGTGAGACCCTGTCTCAGGGGGGAAAAAAAAGTGGGTGGAAAGGGGAATTTGCTGCTAGTTCCTTTCATCTTGATGGTGGTTGCTTTTCTTGGATAAAGTCACAAAATTCCTCTCAAACTAGAAATTGTAACCCTTGATATTGAAAAGGTATATAAGAGCTCTAATTTTTTCAAATCTACAATGAGGTGACAAAATCAATTTACGGAAGGTGTTAAGACCATGGATATTATCATTGCCGAGCAAGCAGCAGTGTGGAGTAATGGGAAGAGGAACAACATATCCCTCTCCAATTTCTCGTAGTTCCCATGCTTTCTCAAAAGTGTCTGCGGGGTAAAGATGTGTGAAAACGGGCTCTGCTTTTTGCTTTTTTGGGGTAACCTAGAAAGTTAAGTCATAGACCCGCTTCCTTTTGGAAGTATTCAAGGTTAGTTGTCTGTAACTACCCTTCTCTTTTTAAAAAGTTCTCAAAACGAGAAATGATGTAGATGTGGAATCAACTATGAAATTATCCTTTTCTGGCAGCTCCAAAACCCTCTGCAGTTTTTCCTGGCTGGATATCACAATGCCAGCTCTCACTGAATGGGCCAATCTTTAGTCTTTTGTCTCCAGGTTCTCAAATTCAAGGGCAGAGAGTATGCCATGGCTGGTTATTTGTACCTGATTAAATGGATTTACTAGTTTTAACCTTCACAAAATGGACACATGGCTTAACAATACTCCTATGAAGAAACTATGAATTAAAGACAGGCTAATAACACAGGCCCCAAGAAAACCAAGCCAACAAAAACGGCAGAGGTAGCACTGCCGCTACCCCTCCTGCAAAGGCTTGGCCAGCCACGGTTACGAGGCAGAAAGAACAACGATCTAATCTGATTTGCCAAGCTGTTGGCCAGGGGGGAACAAAACTCTACAGAATTATAAAAATCTGACTGGGAAATCGGGATGAAAATATATATAACTGTTAATAATACATCTCAAAGTATATTTTGTGCTGTGAACCATTAAGTAATGATAATGGCCTGCGTAGATAATTTATAATTAACAAATAAAAAGTAGGGCTTTTGGGGGATATATGTCCAAAATGCTTGGAACCCACTGCTTAGGAGTGGCATATACTAAGGCTGATGTATATGCCAAGGTTGGTGGCATGTGCAAAGGTAGAGGTGGTGACCTCAGAGGACAGACCTGCCTGTAAACAAAGTCTGAAGGGATGATAGAGCCACAGATGAGAAAGAAAGAACTCGGAGGACATACTGTTCCAGTCAGGAGGACAGGAAATCTGTCTTTCCAGAGATACACAGAACTAAGGAAGGACTCGGGGAAAGAGGACACAAACTCACCAAAACAACAAGTTCCTTCCAGGAGCTGGTTCCAGAGCCAACTGAGTATTCCAAGAGATTTGGCCAGATGGCCATGAGCTGCGTTAGTGGCGCCCGTGGTATATGTCACCCATGCCAGCCTCTCCAGCCCACCCTCTGCATAGCTCAGCATTCAGAGAACACAGACAAAGCTGTAGAGGAGGTTTTGATTCAAACCTTTGGCCTTTTGCATTTAATTGTCCAAATGTGGCCTTCCCTAGTGAAGGCAAACAAACCTTAGAGTTTCCATCATTTTTAAAGTTTTCTGGAAAGAAAAAGCCTGTGAGCTCTTACCAGGGCGACTGCATTCAGTTGTGTGGGGGTTTGCTCCACAGAAAGGTTCCCAGAAGGGCTGATCTGCCTGGAGGGGGCACCTTTTTCTACCTCATACAAAGACGCCTGTGTTGACTGGCCATGGTCATGGCCCTGCTGTGAATTTTGGCAGAATAGAGCCAACATCAGAAAAAATGATCCGGGAGGCTAAATGGTCAGTCTGATGAATTTTCAACTCAGAATATGGCTGCGTAAGCCCTGCTACAGTAGGTTCATGTAGTCGGAGAAGCCCTTAGTAGGTGAGTAGGTCGTGTGGGCCCCCGTCGGTTCAGAGTTGTTAGAGAAAACCACCTGAAGTCAGAGTGCGTGGTGGAGTGGAGCCCAGTGTGAAAGGTGTCTTGCAGTTACCAAGCCCCATCCCTGAGACTACAGGGCTTTGGAAAAAGAGCACATAGCTTTCGTTTCGTGACCGAGACTTTTGACTTGTTGCACAGATGCCAGAAACTCATGAGCTGTGTGTGTCTTATTCATTAACCTGCTGCAGCCCTTTCTGAGACACGCTTATGTCGGGGTCCTCCTTCTCCCAAACTGGATGAGAAGAAAAGGAAGGGTTAGTTATGACTCAGGCTGGGGAGAGACAGAAGCACTCACTGGAGGCTGAAGAAGGTGTCATGTCCATTTACAAAGCTGGTAGCAAAGTAATCAAAACGTAGCAGCACCGAGAGCCCCAAGAGCCCGGGGCAGCTCTCTCCGCCACACTGTGTGCGCTGGGTCGCAGAGGGCCTGTAAACTGCACGGTAATGGCTGGTTCCTCAGCAGGAATAAACATGTGCTTTGAGTTTGCCAAGTGAGTCAGTCGCACACTGCGAAATAAATGCTGATGGCAAGCAGATGTGACATGTGCTTTTCAAGAGGACAGACAGGGGGAACTTGGGCTTGGCATCTTCCCACTCTATGAGTCGACGGACTGACACTTAATGGGGCCTGGTCTTAACAAGAAACGTGGAGTGGTGGGTGATGTTTTCCCCCCCTCTTCTTTCTTTCCGTAAGAGGAATCTACATTTTAAGCCTTAAATGTAAACGTGTTCTGGCTCCAATTTGTCGGCTGACTCTAATCGCCTCAGAACTTATATAAACTCTAGGTGAGTAATTTCCCCGAGTACAGTACCCTCTTGGAATGCATGTGCTGTGAACTCAGATTAAACTTTTAACCTCACATTTTTCTGGGAAGGATTATTATCCACTTTTTTATTGTTTAAAAAAGCAATCAGAAACTCCAGAAGGTCTAGTCCTCTCTCAGCAGCTGAGTCAGTAAAGCCTCTCCAGAGCCTTTCCCCGCGTGCCTGGGGATTCCGGGCACACTCGGCTCCCTAAAAATGGGATGAGAGGGCCTGCTGTGCCAGAATGCAGACTGCAGGGCACCAGCACTCTTGCCTTCTTAGAACACTCGCAACTGAATTATGAGCTGTCCGGAGGGCCCCGTCCCTTCCCAGCCCCACTACAGAAGTCCTGAGCGTCTTGTTGCGAGGCCCGCCACGTGCCGGTTGTCGAATGACTGACATGAGACTTTCATCATCAGAGCGGGAAGTCCGAGTCCTAGATTTCCGCTGCGTTCTCCCACGCGTGGCTTTCATTCACCTCACCTCCTTCTTCCGGCAGCTGGATTAACAGATGTTAGGCTCTCCCGGAGTGTTTGGCAGAACCAGTCCCAGATGCCAAGCTTGAAGATGTGACATCTCATCGCAACTCTAGTCCCTATTCCTGTACCCGTTAATCACTTGCTCAAACCTTTAACTGAGTCAGTTAGGCCTTTAATGCCAAGTTTTGGGGGTTTTGTTGTTGCCGTTGTTGTTTTTACTGAGCTGGCATCAACATGGCAACTGGTTGATTCTCCCGGAAGCTTCCCGTTGTTTGTACGGAGTTGGCTGGTATTACGGGAAGAGCATGGTAAGCTGGGAATATTGGTTCTGCTGCCAACTCATGTAGACTTGGGCAAGTCAGTGATTCTGACAGCGCCTCAGCTTGTCCAGTTGTCAAATGAAAGTGTTATACTCAGTGGTCTTTGTGTTGAAACGGTAATAATCCCATTAGTTTTATCGTGCAGTTTCCAAAAAGGCAAGCACCAAAGCAAGAAGCGAAAGTGGGAAACCTACAAGGTAGAAAGGTACAGCTTGCTGTGTTGGATATTGCTCTGCAGTGCCCTTTGAATATGTCCGATACCACATTCTGCTGTAAACACTGATGCCATTTTCATGTTCTATTACATCATCCAGTGGACATTTGCAGTTCCCAAAGAAACAAAAAATTACTATTCTGATGCTGGAAGAATAAGGGAGGCTGTGATAGTATCATTTCCACCCCAGGGTTTGGAAAGTTGATTGACTAATTGGTTGCTGGTGTTAACTTTCCTTAGCACTCATGTGTGTTTACACTCTCTATGCCCCAGCACCAGGCTGCCCTCAACTCCCCTTCCTGGGCTTCTCTCCTCTGTCCTGTGAAACCACACAATACAATCAGGCACAATTTTTTATATTTCTCTGACTTCATCTGATTGCTTTTCTGTTGTTGGCTTCATCAATGAATAAACAACAGGAATTTGATAAGAGTATAAAATGCCATAAAGAAAATGTCATTGAATAAAAGCATCCCAGTATTCCTGTCTTAAGAAGAAAGTTTGAGGATTGAGGTCTGCTCTAAGCCAGACACCACTGTGCCTCCAGCAGCCACCACCTCAAAGCCCATGCGAAGACTGAAATGCATTTTGTTATCAATTTTGGTAACAAGCAACATCTTAATTCCTCATGTGGGTGCTGGAACAGGAGTATTGAGTTATTCATTAATTTTGCAGATATTTGTTGAGTACCCATGATGTATCTGGAGCTGAGAATACAAAGATAAATATAAATAGCATTGCCTAAAAGGAGTTTATAGTCTAACAGAGGACACAGATGCATACATAGTCTACTTGAATATATTATGATAAGTGCTATACTGGTGGTATGGATGAAAAGCTATTCAGGAACAGAGTCAGGAGCTATGAATTATTCCAGGATTTCACTTGTGAAAGGGTATTTTAGGCAGAGGAACTTCACATAGACAGATGCAGAACAACACAAAGGTACATGGCATGTTCAAGGAATTTTGAAGGTCATTATGGTTGGATCACAGATTTATGGTAGAAAGTGGCAAAAGACAAGGCTGGAAATGCAGGTTGGATCTAGACATGCCTTATGCAGGGCTTATGAGTTAGATACACGTTCATTCTTAAAAGATCCAGGGGAATTTACAGAATCACTCAGTACATAAAGAAGAAATTTATATGTTGTACACCTTAAATACATATAATAAAAAAAATTTTTTAGAAGAAATTTGAAGTATAAGAAATATAACATGAAAAATAATATAAAACCATGAATAGTTGTTCATATACGGTTCATGTACAGTTGTTAGAGGTGGGAAGGAGATTTGACTCTGAGCTTCCTAGATGCCAAAGCAAAAAGAGAAATATGAAATTTGCTGTGCCTGTAGGGAAAAAAACAGTTGCTCAAGAGAAACAGGCTTCTTCTGGAACTAAGAGGCAAGGGAAATTTCTCCATTGATTTTCATCAAAGGCTCAATATGGGATACAGTGGAAATATCTTCTGCAATATCCCTACACCAGCAATTTTTACAGGACTGTTTCTTGTAATGTCCCTCAGTGCAAGCCAGTGGCATACTGCCAAAGTGTAATTCAGTAAAAGCCACTCTACACGGGTCCAGAGGAATTCAGCCTAAGCCTGCTGCTTTTCGATGATTTGGCTCAATGTGTGGATACAATTTAAGGTATCTAGAGGAATAGATGTTCTTCATATCTTTTAGGCAATCAGCCACGAATATTATTTCTTACAACAGGGCACTTGAAAAGTATTAGGCAGCAGGCAGTGAACTTGAGCTTCCATTCATCCGCAAAGACCTCAAGAACAAAGGAGTTTGAACCTTGGGTTATGTAACAAAGAAAAAATCTTTTCTGAAGATGTTTAATCAGGGAAGGGAAGTAACTGGTCATTCTGGACCAATAGTGCAATCCAATAGCTCAGCACAAACTGACCTGGCGTTAGGGCTGGGTCATTAAGTAAAATTCCCTGACCTGACAGCACGTGTCTTGCTATGAACTCCAGGCTACAGATGGCCCATAGAAACCCTCACATTCTGGAAGTAAAGCTGTGGGCTGAGCATCCTTTGAGAGTTGGCCCTTTTCCTTAGTACCTGATGCAATTGTGTGAAGCACAAATGTAGATCCCAAAAGTTGGGTGCGTGTGGGGGGTGTGTGATGCTTTTATCTCAGAAGGTTATAGCATTTACCACGTAACATCTAAGGTGGCGGTAAGAGAGTGTACATTTTGCCAAATACAAATAACAAATTGTATGTATCCATGCAATAGGGTATAATTTATAAAATGTTTTTCCATCACTCTCATCCAGTATCTATTTTGAATTGCACAAAAACCTCGTGTAGGCCTGATATGATTACCCATCATACAGATAGGGAAACAAAGAAGCAGGATTGCAACCCAGGTCTTTTGGGTTTAGTTCAGTTATTTTTCTTCCTTCCCTGAGTTATCCAAAGGAATAGCGAATTGTAGGTCATGATAACTCTGCTCAGCAGACACCAGGCTACCATAGCACTTGCTGAAAAATTCCAAATACTGTAGGTAGAGAAGGCTCCCTGCGGTTGACTTAGGAAAAAAGCATCCACTTGATATGCAGGGATGCTCCAGTGATGCTCTGTTCATAGGAAGACAAGCATGCTCTGGTTCCTGGACCCCACGCATGGCTCCAGGTATACACTGGCTAGAGTGCCAAATCCAACGATGCAAGGATTTGTTTTTTCCACCCTTTGTGTACCAAACATACAGAGTATGTTGCCACATACAAGTATGTGGATGTGGCTTTTATCAGTAGAATGTAAGATTAGTTTCACAAACATTGTAGAAACTTTAAGTAATCTTACCTGTTGATATTCAATGGCCAGATATTCCCAAAGGTACTGAAAATGTAGGCAAGAGGCTGGGCACGGTGGCTCATGCCTATAATCCTAGCATTCTGGAAGGCCAAGGTGGGAGGATTGCATGAGCTCAGGAGTTTGAGACTAGCCTGAGCAAGAGTGAGACCCTGTCTCTACTAAAAATAGAAAAAATTAGCCAGGTGTGGTGGCACACACCTAGAATTCCCAGCTACTCATTGTAAATATAAGGATGAACTTGAACTCTGTAGATTGTAAAGATTGCCTTTCTGAGTATTATAAATATAATTGAGTAACAGTAACTGTTGCCACCTCTTGCCTAAATTTGCTTTTTAATTTTGTTTATGACAGAGTCTCGCTCTATTGCCCAGGCTATAGTGCAGTGGCGTCATCACAGCTCACAGCAACGTCAAACTCCCAGACTCAAGAGATCCTCCTGCCTCAGCCTCCCGAGTAGCTGGGAATTCTAGGTGTGTGCCACCACACCTGGCTAATTTTTTCTATTTTTAGTAGAGACAGGGTCTCACTCTTGCTCAGGCTAGTCTCAAACTCCTGAGCTCATGCAATCCTCCCACCTTGGCCTCCCAGAGTGCTAGGATTATAGGCATGAGCCACCGTGCCCAGCCTCTTGCTTACATTTTCAGCGAACATCTAAAACGCTAACTTGGTGTGCAGTGGCAAATTAGTGGACTGTTCTCTTTTGGTTCATCCTGAAAATACAAAGATAGGAGGTAAATTCAGACATTGATGCCTCTGCTGTCATAGTGTACTAAATTGTAAACTAGTGTCCTAAAAGACAGGATTCTCCTTCCAATCAACAAGAGTACTTGTAACCAGAGAGCCACACATGCTCAATATAACACCAAAGAAAACCCAAAAAAACAAAAACCGAATTTATAGCCAGGGAGGGGATTCCAGATCTCGGTATAGTAAGTGGACCTGTTAACATAACACATGTCATGTATTCACGGAGGAACTGAGACACTTGGATGCAATTACTTGCCAAAGGTTTCCTAAGGAAGCCCATCCCTAAATTGAGCAAGGTAAAAGCTTCAGAATGTTCTTTCCTATTCTCTTCTCTGTTTGGGCACACACAGTACCAATCACCCCATTCCAGTTGGCATCTGCAGACACTCCTAAAATAAGAGAACGTGTCATCTCCTAGGTCTCTTTCAGCCCAAAACATTGGGAGTTCACAGAGCCTGGGTTTACAAGATGTAGTTATAGGGCTTGTTAGGACAATGGGAACAAGAGTCTCTGACAGCCAAATCTGAGACCTTCCTTTGGAAAACCCATCGTAGAAATGGCTTTGTAATAAAACTGGAAATTCAGGGTTTTTTTTTAAAAAAGTAAAAGCAAAAAGAGTGGAACCGCTTCCTTCTGGACACACAGCTGCCCACAGCTGCTGCATGGTTACTTCCTGACAAACACAGCTTTACTGCTGTGGGGACGATGTCTGTCCCACCAGAGGAGCAGGCCAGGGTCGTCCCAGTGCCTGTGTGAACTGCTGCTAAACAGTGACAAGGGCTTTAGGAAAACGGCCTTCTCAACTCTTAGGGATTACAGCGCATGCCCCAAAGAAGTCATTTCCTCTGTCTCTTTAATCTTTCAGCACAGAAAAGAATCATTTGCTGAATGATCCTTAGTGTTGTGAACTAAAAATCAAATCCTAAACCACTAACTGAACAGATCCCTTTCAGCCAAGGGGACCCCAGAAAAAAGCCTTAAAACTGAGCTTCCAGCCATGATGGGATGGGAAGTGTAAAACACAATAACGCATGCGTGTTTTTCTGTTCATAAATATTCATGACTCCTTCAATAGCTTGTTAAATATGTATATTTAGCCAGCCCACTCAGTATAAGATCCTGTTCCCTTTGGTCCCTTAAAACACATGTTTCTAGCTTATGGCCGGAGTACTGTTTCTCCGCCTGTCAGAATGGCCACTGCAGGGTGAGATCACGAGAAATAATAACCTCTTCTTTTTTAAAAAAATATAAATCTCGTATTTTTTTTTAATTGACAGTGCGTTGAAATAGTTAATGGAACTTCCAACACCACCACCAAAAAAAAAAAAAAAAAATCTGAGTCCCAGGGAGTAGCTTTTGCTTTGAAGGAGTCTAATTCAAGTTTGTCATCGTGCTTCTTTTTCAGAAAGAGCTCATGGGAGGAGAGACATAGGCCATCTCCACTTCTGTAACAAACCAGTGTTTGGGCAGCAGGCTGGCTTCCCTCCCCTGGCTTTGGGAACACTGGCGTCCTGCTCTTGGGAAGTGCAGATGTGGCTGGCCCTGCATAGCCCCCTGCTGGGCAGAGCATTTCCAGGGCCTGGGAACTGCCTCAGCTGGGATGATACCTGTGAAATAAGGCCCACAAAGTTAGCTCGATGCTTTGTTTTTATTTATTTGTGTATTTACTATAAAAGAAGAAAAATTCCATCAGGGTCTTTGACCTTAGATTAAAACAAAAATTGGAACAAAAGCCATCAGAAAGCTGTAGATGAGGTTTGCGGATTCCACAGTGGAAAATGAATTCAATTTGTGGCCAGATCTGTGAGTGTGATTTTGACCACGAATAAGATTCCCACATTCGTTGCTTAGGCTTGGGGACTAGCAACTTCTCAAAAGCGCTGGGCTGCCAAGTTTCCAGCCGGGTTCTCCAGGCTTGAGTCTGTGGGTGGTACTGAGTGTGCCTGATTCTCTCAGGGAGTAGGCGGAGGGGAGAGGAGGATTATTCTGAATTAGTGGAGGAAGACCCAGGACAACCTTATTTGTGACCTTGTGGTTGGATTTGAGAAGTCCAAAAGGGGTTTGCTGTTACTGTATTTTGGAGAGTTTCCATTTTAGCATATATAGTGCTCTCTCTCTTTTTTAAAAAAAATACTGCTGCACAGTATTCTAGAGCATGGCTCTGTGTGTGTGTGTTTGTGTGTGTAATGAATATATCTACATATATCCGGCTTTTTAAACAGTCTTTTCTAATTCTGCCTGAAATAACTTCCTTTGAAAAATTACATTGGCTGAAATTCTATCAATTATAACTTCAATTGTATCAATAAACTCATCCTTTCAATTAATACTGCCACTAAATTGTGAATAATGCAATCAGGTTGCTTTCCTTCTAACACCTGATGTAGACCCTCCACAGGAGGAGGAGTGTTGTTACAGGAGGAAGAGGTACTTTCAACCCACCAGAACTGGCAAGGAGGGCACCTTGGGAAGACTTTTGGATAGTTGGCAGGCTTGTACGCTTGGGGACAGGGAAAGGGGGTTCAGGAGAAGGAAGAGCCATGCAGAGATGGAAGACCCCAAAGATCAACTTCTTCAATGCCATGAATACCTTCAGTTGTTTCCCCAACGTGATCTATCTAGTCCATTTCTGTGCCATACCAGCTCTGGGGCGTGGATGGCCACAGATAGCTAATAAGTTAACTTCAGTGTTTTAAAATTGGGGTTTACAAACCTGACTGATGTGTGGTTGGCATTTGGGGAGACCCACACACATACAGAAACTTTACAAGTCAATCTTTTTATAAAGAGGCGGACGGATCATGTTAGCTCCTACGCTGCGCACCCAGGGCATGCGCAGTAACCATGGCGCCATGTTAATTAAGACTAATGGCCGCAGGAGCCATTGCAGATGATCCAATTAGGCAGATTTAGAGATTATACAGATAACTCTGATTAAAACGTCAATCTAGTTCAGTTTTACAAGGCCTCTATTTAAAACGAGGTGGTATTTGACTATAATAAAATAGTATAATAAGTAGTTTACTGTGTCTTGCCATTGTGGAAGCTGAGGTCTAACGGACTTAAAAATTGCTATTTAAGACTTGATTTTTTTATTCAAGGACCAATTATGTAGATGGCTTATTACCAAGTTCTTTTTGTTCCTTATCCCTCCTGCTGTCCAGTTGGGACTATTTTGCAGTTCATTAGCCCCTTGACTAGAAGGTAGAAGTGAAAGAAGGTGAAACTTAGATCTGTCTGCTTACGAGGTGATCCCACGAACTATTTTGTGGGAAAGATACTGAAACTATTGGCCAAAACAGACCTTTGTGTTCCCTGTGGATTAAATTTTCCTTTGATTTTCTTAGATTCCCCAATGTTGGAGAGAGCTAGTATTTGGCTGAACTGAATATTTCTTGGTAGTGCAAAAAATAGGCAGCTGGATTCTGCTTTATGGCATAGTATTGAACAGTTATGTCACACAAAAAGAGAAACACTCTGATAAGCCCAACAAGATAGCGAAGCTTTTTAAAATTACACACTGGCTTATGCAGTGATTAAACTCATCAAAATGATTTTTGTTTAACTTCAAATCCTGTCAACAATGATTCTGAATTTTCCTAGAGCACATTATTTATTTTTAAGAACTATGAAAATACACAGTTGTATATGGTTGTATCTGAATCAATGGTGCTGTGAGAGATTCAGCAATTCTCAAGTATTGTGTAGGAAAACATCACTGAAGGAATACACTGTGGCATCGAAGCCTTCAAACATTTCTTAAGCAGAAAGGGGGAAATCACAATATTTTATGGGGGGAAAATTTCATCACGAGACTTAGACTGGAAGCAGATGAATCTCTGCTATTAAGAGAAATGGAAACCTTGCCATTAAGCCTGAAATTTTTATTGGGGTGGGGGTGAGAAAGGGGGGGAAGAGGGTAAAGAAAAGCAAGATAAAAAGTTAGTATAGGGTGCTGCAGCCTCTGCTAAATTTTTAGCTTTTTCTGAGGCACTTCTAGGCCCTGCCATATGACAGATCCTCAGTGAATTCTTCAGGTTCTTGTCCTGATGCAAGAGACACTTTTTTTAAAAAGCAGGATGTACTTTATCCTTCTTGGAAAAAAGAAATAAATAATTAAGGCCGCAGCTCTCAGGGACCTAAGTTTATTGGCAATAAAAGGCAGCTTTGCTGACAACACTACCAATTAATCTGCCAAAAGTGAGCACATCACCGTGTTAGAAAACAGGACTGGAAACAACCAGGGACCTATATAAAGCATAGACAATGGTCTTAAAGAACATGGGGCAGCAATGTGGGCACCCTCCCCTTTAGAAGATAGGGTAGTAGTGTTCTGCGGTCTTTGCCCAAGAAAACTCCCCACCACATGGACAACCCCTCAGTCCCAAGTGAGGTGTACACCTGGCCTCTTCAGAGGCTAGGAGTGCCTAGAAGGTGCTGGTGGGAACAGAAACGATTTTGGAAATTGAATTTTTTGAGCATCTCAGGCACTGTCATGTATGTTATTTCATTGAATCTTCATAGTTATACTACTAGCGAAGTATAAGAAACCTAGTTTGCATAGGTGAGGAAACTGAGCCACACAGCTTCCAAATTCAGGTCTCCCTAGCTCCTATATCCATTCTTTTCCTATAGCATGTTTTTCTAGATAAAGCATCAAGAAATGTTTGTTCTAGACTTGGCTGCTATAAATGTATAGTGTGACTGAGCAAACCACCTAACTTCTCTGAGCCTCCCCTTTGTATCTGAAAGATGAGAGGTTAGAGATGTTGAGATCTCTTACTGCAGTACTTCTCCAATTTTAATGGACACAGGAATCACTTGGGGATCTTGTTAAAATGCAGACTTGATTCAGTAGGTCTGGAGAGAGGCCTGAGGTTGTGTATCTGAGAAGCTTCCAGCTGATGCCAATACTGCTGGACACAGCACTTTGAGTAGTGAGGTCTTGTAGCATTAGCATTCTGGGATTCCAGGACGGCAGTGACCACATCTTAGTCTTCCAGTCATCGCTGCTTGCTCTTGGTTGGTGAGGTGCCTTGCGCAGCTGGTGCTCAGCAGTGTTAGATACATTGGATTTAGTCAGTGCAGAATAAGTGGCTCAAAGGGACACAGTCTAAGGAAGGTTTGTAGCTCTAGAAGCACCATGATTCTGCAGTTTCCTGAGGACACCATCCCTCAAGGGCCAAACCAGAGCCTGGCCCTCTCCCCCACCGCTACCCACAGCAGGTTCCCTGGTAATGCGAACTTTCCCCACAGTGGGCTTATCCACCCTCTCTCTGTCCCCTGCACACTCTGACTGATTTGACCCAAAACGTGACCAACCTTAAGGACATCTGGTAAATGCTGTTAGGAAGCACTTCACTCTCCCCAAGATTTTATTTCGCAGATTAAATCACATCCCCCAGATACATTGTGGCATATAAAGTTTCTTCCTCTACTCCGACACCCCTCTTTGTTCTGATAACCAACATCAGCACTTTACTAGTCTTCTATGGTAGCACTGCCCCTTTTTTCCACGTGCAGTAGATGTTACTAGCCTTAGGAATGGTTGCAGAGGTCAGAAGCCAGATTTTCATTATCTCCATGGGGAAATATATTCCGTAAACTCAAGACAAAAATATGCCACGAATTCAAGAAACGGAAATAATAAGACACTAAAAATTTTTTTCTATCTTTTTAAAAAAAATCCCATTTTAAATCACTTGTTTAGGGCTGGGTCTAATTAGAGTACTTTAGAAATAAAGGCTTTCTATGTTGTGGCTATAAAGAAGTGCATGCTATTTTTTTAACCTGCTCTTTTCTTATAATACCCCAAAGGACAACAGTATGTATTTTCATAGGACTGTCAAGGGACAGAGTCAGCTCCAAATATTTGACCTAGATAAACAAATTACCATTCACTTCATCTGAAAGTATAGGGATAATTAACTTGGACAACCATATAAACAGCAGGGGTCTCCTCCAGAGTGTCTGCCTTCTTAAATCAGATGTCCTTCTAAAGAGCTGCCACAGCAAGGCCATTTACTGTGACTGCCTTTTATTGCTGTATTTTGAGTTGTTCTAATAAACTGTATGGTGTTGTGGAAAGAACTTTTAGGCATTTTAGTCCTATGTCCCAACCCACTCATGCTTATGCGTTTGCTAAGGTTTATGATGGATTTGTTCTCTTAGTTAAAAATCTTGTTCATTTTGAAAAGGTGGTAATTAGTCCATGACTAGCCATGGAGCCCCTGGAATCAAAGACACCTGGAATCACAGAGTTACGCAGGACCTTAAAGGTCAGCGAGCCCAGTTCCCTGTGTCCAGTGCCTGACCTCCTCCTGCCGAATCCCTGCCCAGTGGGGTTTCACTCTGGCTCATGTGCACAGTGTTCAGCAACAGGTTGCACATTTTTCCATCTGCACCTCCTACTCCCTGCTTGGAGAGTTCTCCTTATAAGGAAGTGCTTATTTCTTATTTCAGGTTGAGCTAAAATCTGATTCCCTGTAGTTCCCACCCTTTCATAGCAATGCAGGGAAAACAAGATAACTTCCTCTTACACCTGACAGTCCTTTAAGTATTTGCAGGTAACAGCTATACTCCCCTGAGTTTCTCCTTTTCCATGTCCTTTGCCAGTTGTCCTTACGTTAGGCATCAGACTTTTCTCTATCCTGGTCACACTTCGACCTTCCTCAGGCCCAGAAGTAGAGGGACCAACTTCCAGGTGCAAGTGGGAATAGCTCTGGAGCAATTGTTCTCAGCCCTGGCTGCACATTGGAATCACCTGGATGCATGCCCACAAGCAGAGATCCTGATTTAATTGACCTGTGGTCCGAGCATCAAGATTTATAGAAACTTCTTGGGTATATCAATTGTAGCCAAGGTTGAAAACCACTGTCCTGGATTCTTGCTTTACTAATCTGAGGTATTGATGGCTGCCTGGGGTAGGGGTTGGGTGGAAGAGAAGTTACCTGTTCTTATATGGATAGATCTGTCCATAAGCTAGGACTCATATTTATTTCTTGGTTCTTAGTTTTAATCCTGATTTTCTTTTAATTGATTCAAAACCAATATAATTATAATGTAAGTTCTACAGCTAGGATAACTAAGCTCATGTTTGATCATGTTTCTGGCAGATATTAGTTTATTTTGACCTCTGAGATTTATGGTGAGGTATGCAGGGAGCTGGGATATGGGGACACATACATCTTCCTCCTGGGCCGTCACTGCTTCCTGCCCCCACGTCATGCTGTGTATTGACTGCACCACATCAGTAACTCATATAGAATGTCATCCTCACTTAAACCCCCCGGGTCTTTTTCACTCATGCTACCACTAGGCCCTCCATAAGATAGTTACCCCCATCTTATACTTTGGCAACTTTTTTAATATTAAAAAGAATCCATCCATAATCCTGATAAAGGCTAGGTGAGAGCACAACAGTGAGCTTCCCAACCCTGGACTCCGGAATTAGACAGATGCACCCATGCAGACACAGGTGGTCCTGGAAAACCGCTGGCTCCCCACCGGGCACTGCCCTTGTAAAACGGACAGCGTGGAGGTGCAGGCCAGAATGCGTGTTCTCTGCATGCAACACACACCCCAAAAAATTACATTTTAAAAGGATTCTGAATGTTCTCTCCACAAAAAAAGAGAAATGGTAGATGTTTGTGGTGATGGATATGCTAAATACCTTGATTTGATCATCATCAGAATGTATACATGTATTGAAACATCGCACTATGTCCCATAAATATATACAATTATGTGTCACCTAAAAACAAAATAATAAAAAAAATAAATAAAATTTACTTGAATCAAAAAAAAGAGCTAACTATTATGCATTGGCCCAATTTGTGCCACATTTATCATAGTCATTGTAAGTGCATGATCTCATTTAATCCATACTGTAATCCTGTGATGTGATTGTAATGATGCCATATTGCTCATTAAGAAACTGGGGCTCAGAGGGGCTGAAGCGCTAAAAAAAGGGTATGAGGATCGAAACTTGAGCCTAAGGCAAGGAAGGACTTAATCCCTGTAGAATCTCATTATATTGGGTTTGCTTCAGTGTCCTAGGCTTTCAAAGTCTTTTCGAATCTTCCTTCTGTGTGACATGTGTTTGCTAGATTAGGGAAACCTACTCCATGTGATGAGGTGCAGAACACTTAGAGGACATTCTTCCTGCCTTTGAGCAATTTAGTACATAAAGTAGTAGGTCAAACCACATACCTGTGAAACTAATTTATCCTATATTCTTGACTTTATGCATGAAAAGTAGAAAGAAAAAAGGATTCTTTTCCATCAGTGTATCCGAAGGTAGTTCGTAACTTAACACAGGAAAGATTATTTGTAAGGCAGATTTTGACAATTTAAAGATATATTTTGCCCTAGAAATAATGTTTTTAGTTAATAATCAGATCTTCTGGCCATCCACAATACCTGTTTAAACACATAGTGTATCTGGTATCTGATAACAAAAATACTATTCTAACTCCATCTTGGGCGTATTGCAGATTACAATATCAGTGCATTCCTGATTCCTAGCAAGATATCTGTCTCCCCCACAGTGGCAATAGCTTTTTTTAGGTCTCTAGGAGATCACAGGCCTGAATGCTAGTGTAATATGTCCAAATAATGAGTTCTTGGCATTTATAAATCCAATAATTCTATTCCTGTTGAGAGATGAACTTTTAAAAAAAAATTATTCAGCAATGTAAAATTATATATATCCTGTATAAATCCATATCTCCATGCTGTTGTATATTCTGTTCTTTTTATTCATTGCACAGAATTCCATACTGTGATACTCCATGAATTATGTAATTTCCTTTTGATGGACATTAAAAGTGTCCAGTTTTTCTCCATTATAAATAATGTTTTGGTGCAAATTCTCATTCATGCGTCTTTGTATAGTTGTTTGAATATTTTAGTAGAATTTATTTCTACAAGTAAAATTGCCATATCAAAGGATATACACATTTAAAATTTTGGTTGCCCTCCAAAAAGTTTATAACAATTTACATTCCAAAGAAAATGTGTGGTAAAAAGGGATTATCATTTTGTTTTAATTGGCATTTTCTTTATTGACACATAATAATTATATTTCTGGGGTACAGCATGGTATGTTGATAGATGTATGCCGTATATAATGATCAAATCAGGATAATGAGCCTATCCCTCGCCTCACATATTTATCATTTCTTTGTGCTGAGATGGACTGTTTTAACGGAACACAAACTACACCGCATTTCAGACCTGCAGAACACTTGAGATTTCCATATCCCTCTCTACTCCTGCCAGTGTCATGCCAGACATTGAAGACTGGGGCTTTAGAGCAGAATTATGTCTCTGTACAATTGGCTGTTTCAAAAGTTTCTTCCTATGTAAATACCCACTTCTGTACTTTTCTGCACCTGCTTTGCAATATAACGGGTCCCTCCCTGCCCTTACCCGGCTTTCTCTGAGTCTGGTTCCATTGGCTTTGACATTTATAAATGGCTCAACTTCTTATCCCAGCACCTTTGACATTCTGTGGCTTTTTGGGAAAGGGATCATTAAAAATAGAATTAACGTTTATGGAAATAATATATGACTCTCTGAGTAGAGCCACTCAGCAGGGACCAGTTGCCTAGGGAGCTGGAAGGGGACCAGGTGGGAGACCCTGCACGAGACCCTGTACCTCTCTCTGCTCTCACCCCATTTTACCTACTCTGCTCACTAGGCAAGCATATATACTCTGCCTGAGTTGCAAGCTGAGGCCTGTGCAGATGAGGTCTCTAAGCACTTAAAGCCATTTCCAAATTTCAAACTTGATTTCCGATACATAGCTCACTTCATTCACATCCAGCCCACTGCTTGGGCATAGTCAGGAAGTTCATGGCAAGGTCCCAACTAGAACCCACAGCCCTGGAGATGCAGAAGGTGACGACATAGTGTGTGTGTGTAGTTAAGGGTGTATACATGTAGAATTCAAATGAATGTTACATGAATCGTCATGACATGTTTGGGGCACTGCCTGTGTTGTGCACTGGTGACAAACAGATGAAAAGATACAGTTCTTATGTCTGTTACAATGAGATGATTAGAGCAGTGGGTTAGAAGTCAAGTACAGTGGGCATGTGGAAGAGGAAACCCCTTAGAAGTCAGGCTGCACAGAAGAAGTGAGTTTTGAGATGGGTTACAGAGGATGAGTGTGGCCAGAGAAGCAAGCAGGGGAAGGTGCTGAGGGCAGAGGGAAAAGCATGTGACACGGAGGAGGAGAGAGCCAGCTTAATGTGCTCTGGCAGCTACCAGTGCTCCGTTCTGCGCTGAGGAATGCAGCAAAGAAGCTGAAGGTGAGAGTTAGGTAGGGGTCCCGGCACCGAGGCCTCCTGTGCCCACTGTGGAGCCTTTGTTTTATAGTCCAGGCAATGGGAAACGACTGAAAACTTTCAGGCTGGGGGAAAGACACGGCCAGATGTGTCGGGCTCCAGTGCTGAGGCATGTGTGCTAAAATTAATCCAAATCAAAGGGAAGTAGGATTCTTTCTTCATCATTGGAAAAATAAATAAATAGTAAAGCTCTTACCTCAGCTTTGGGGAGAAATCTTGGCTTTTTTCCTCCGGAAATACAGCTTCATCTTCTCCTTTGTGGTTTTTGTGCTGGTGCTTTCTTAATCTGGTCTTGCAAGCAAAGCTAGCAGATGGCTCTCGTCCCGGGTGCTGTCCCGGGCATGCTCGCATGTCGGGTTGATGAATGAACTCCTCCCTTGTCCATCTGACCTTTGCGCAGCCACCTTCCCGACGGGGCAGCGCCGGCGCTCTCGACTGAACCGTCAGGCGTGGAGGTTCAGGAGCCCCCGTGGGAGCAGAGCACTACTCTAAATCACTTGTCAGAGCTCCGAGAGGCTGCTACTTAGTGGAACATTAGAAGCAGTTTTAGTATTTTGAGCTTTGACCTGAAGAAATTGTGATCACTCTGAAGTTGGGTCCTTCTCTTCTGCTCTTTGTTCCTTTTATTTCTTCCTTTTTCCCTTTGTGTTGTCCTCTATTTCCTTCACTTTTCCAAAACTTTTAGATCGCATGGGCCTGCTTGGGAGTAAGTGAACTTTTCTGCTTGTTAAAACTTTTTCTCCTAATAAAGATCAAGTGCTGTGATTAAAAAAAAAAGAAAAGGGCCGGGCGCGGCGGCTCATGCCTGTAATCCTAGCACTCTGGGAGGCCGAGGCAGGTGGATTGTTTGAGCTCAGGACTTCGAAACCAGCCTGAGCAAGAGCGAGACTCCGTCTCTACTAAAAATAGAAAGAAATTAATCGGACAACTAAAAATATATAGAAAAAATTAGCCGGGCATGGTGGCGCATGCCCATAGTCCCAGCTGCTCGGGAGGCTGAGGCAGGAGGATCGCTTGAGCCCAGGAGTTTGAGGTTGCTGTGAGCTAGGCTGAAGCCACGGCACTCACTCTAGCCAGGGCAACAGAGCCAGACTCTGTCTCAAAAAAAAAAAAAGAAAAGAAAAAGATTGAACAATCTCTCCAGCCCTAGTCTACAAAACAGGGCGAACCCTTTGTCGGGTAGGGCATGGCTGTCGGAAACCACCTTACGTATTTCCACCAGATCCTGCTTGATCCTCACCCAAGGGGGTTTGGGATTATTTCTGCCAATTTGGATGTAAAATTCTACAGGGCACTGGTGGGAAGGAAGAAGCGGTGGGAAGGACTGTTGAGAATCGGGGGCACGGCAGAGGAGGCAGGTGTGTGGGGAAGAAGAAGGAAAGATGGCTGAGAATTGAGAGGGGAACAATCTAGGAGTGGAAAGGAAAGGGAAAATAACCCAAGAAGCACACCATGTAGGAAGAAGGGTCTTCAAAGGACAAGACAAAAATGCAGTTTTCTTAGCATACGCTTTAGCACTTGGAATTTCCCCAGGGAGAGCAAAATAGACTGTGTGTGTAAGGTGCTAGGTAGCTACCTACAATTTTTAATAGCAATTGCTAGGAAATCAATTGCAAAGACCTCCTCCTAAGGTCCTGGAGGGCAGGGATTGCTGTTTGCCCCATTCTCTCTCCCTTCCTACCCACGCCTTGCAGGACTTGATGTTGGCCGAACGACCAATGGCAATTGCATCTGACTGTTTTGATTCACCAAGCAACACACTTGACGTTTTTACAGTTTCACAAGAAGGGAAGAATATTCTCCAAGCCCTGGCACCTGTCCTTGCCACTGTCTAAACAGTGGAACAACTTAAAATAGCCATTCGACTGTCTAATTTTATTTATGATGGTTTTTGCTTTTAATTCACAACTCTCTGTGCAGCCTGGCTATCCCGGAGTAGGGTGCCCGCCAGGAAAAGCGCCAGGCTCCTCGTCAATAGTGGAAAATGTCTTGGCTACTCCAGGATATTCCACCCACAAGTAACTGCTGGGGTATTTTTTAAATGTCTCTGTTCGGGTACAGGCAGGGCTGATATTCAGCCAGGGAGCACCATGGGGTATCCCTTCTAATTGATCAGTGCCAGAGCATTTGCTAAGTATTTGGAATGTCACTCCTAGATACTGGGTTAGGGCTGGAGATGTGCACAATTCCATATTCTCCTTTTGGTTGTGTTGATATTTGGGATGTGGGATGTTTTAATGTCTAAATGAAACCGCAGCCCTGTCAGTGGGGAAGGAGTTCGGGCCTCACCTACCCACCCACTTTTCCCCAACCCCGCTCCTCAGCAGGCTGGAGCCCAGGAGTGAGTGCTCTGTGTGTGCCCAGCTGGTGATGTCCCTTTGGATGCTCACCCCTCACTTTCTCGGGCTGCTCACCAGCTTCCCTGTCTGTCTGTGGAAAGCAAGTACTCCAAGCTCAGGCTGTGGATACACAGAGGATTAAAAGCTTGGAAATCAAACATAGGCCTTCAAAGCTGCCAGCAGTGGCCAAGGATTCCCTCCACCACAGCAGGGTCCAAAAACCCAGCCCAGCGCACGTCTACCAAATGCTTTGGGAGCCTCCTTTCCTTTGAGCCAGGAGGCCTGTGCTGTCTGTGGGTCTCAGACTTGGATGCTGAGGAGCAAGTGTTGCTGGAGCAGGCAGGAAAAGCAGCTTCTGTGCCGCCAGAGACACTGGCATATTCCAGCACAGGCTTTAGAATCTAGCCAGGGGATGCAAGCTTGCTGGGGGTTGCAGACCTACTTCATATGGGTTCTTGATGAGTTTCACTCAGCAGCCTGACCAATGGGCATCAGAGCTCTTGGGCTCCCACGTGTTGAGTGCATCATGCTGCTGCTTCTCTTCTGCCATCTGGAAGCCATTAGCCTTGAAACGGTCTCAGCTGCTTGCTGAGCACTGGGTTTTACAGGAGGCACAGCCCAGGTCCTAGAAGCCAGGAGCTTTCACTTCCTGTAGGATTTCCAGTTTAAAACCCAGTGAAGCCTTGCCCTCCGGGCCACCACCAGGTCCCCTTGTCTCCCTTCCCTGTCCTCCTCTTTTGGACCCCAAGAGCAACAATACGTGGGGGACCCTGGCATCTATCCTTGTTCTATTTCTACTAGCCCACTTTGCAGGCTTGACGGGAAGGGGGTACGGATAAGTCACTTCTGAAAAAGCACCAAAGGCAAAGAGTGGTACTTTACTTTCTCTGCTGCATGCACTTTGTACAACGAAATGTTTCGGGGGAGCCCTGAGAAGGACTTGGGACTCGAGCCCCTAACATCCACATTCTTAGTAATGACTGTCACAGTCACGGCTGCCTGTTACTGCACCTGGCAGTGGAGGGTCCCTGGCAGGGTCTCTCTTTGCCTTACGCTGATCCTTGCGATGACCCTGCAGAGGAGGACACCGCAGGAAAGTTAAGCAGCAAATAAAAGAAACACTGGATTCTAACCCGGGTCTTTGCAATTCCAAGCTCTTTCTGCTCTGCAAACTCGTGCGCCCTTTCAGGCTTAGGTAGGCTGGGACCCCCAGGAGGACAGAGGAGCAAAGGAGGAACAAACATCTGCAGTTCACACTAGATAGTCCAGGCATGGGTTTTTTAAGGAAGCAAAATGATCTTTTGAAAGGAAACTCACACAGTCTGTCAGCTTCTTGCCAACTCTACTGTGGTACAACCTGCCAAGAACAGCCAAAGCTTGTTTGGGGTATGAAAGCAGCTGTTATAATAGACTCCTCTGCTCTACCTCTTTTCCTGTTATGGTGGAACGACTGTTTAAAGTAAATGTCTCCAATCCACGGATTTTCTGGGGTCATGAAAACATTTTTTAATTGGCAGGCTCCATTACATTTTTTTGGTGAAGTTAGGAAGTAAACAGAATGCCACACGCCATTTCAGATTCGTGCAGTGTTAAGGTCTGTACATAAATGCTCCCCGGATCCCGGAGACTGGATTCCCCACCTCCCATCCCTCGGGCTGGATCAGCCTTCTCAGGTTGAGAGCTTATTCCAAAATGAATGGATTTCTGCCTCTCTTGCATCCCAGGACTTCCAGAGCAGAGCATGGGGGAACGAGTACACAGAACACGGAGTCAGATCTGGGTGTGAATCCTGGCTCTGCCCACCACTAGTGTGAAACCTCAAGTCAATCACTCTAAGTCTCAGTCTCCTAATCTGTAAAATGGATATAATAATAACTGCCCATTAGGTTTGTCATGAAGTTCAAAACAAAATCAAGATGATAGCAAACATTGGCATAGTTCTTAGTATATGGCATGCGCTGTTCAGTTGTCTTACATGTATTAACTCATTTAATCTTCTCAACAACTTTGTGCCAAAGGTACTGTTCTCACCATGTACTAGCCTCTGCAGATACAACAGGGAGTACAACCAACAAAGATCTCTGCCTGCATGGAACTTACGTTCTTGTTTGGGGAGGCCAGAAAATAAGTAAAATAGATAGTATGTTAAATAGTGATAAGTGCTATAAAGAAAAATAAAACAACATCAGGCATGGTGACTTCCACCTGTGGTCCCGGCTACTCGGGAGGCTGAGATGGAAGGATCACTTGAGCCTAGAAGTTCAAGGCTGCAGTGAGCCATGATTGTATCTGTAAATAGCCACCACGCTTCAGCCTGGGCAACATAGTGAGACCCTGTCTCAAAATAAATAAAATAATAAAACAGGAAAGGGAGATGGATAAGGTAGGGAGGAAATTTTTATTTTTCAAACGAATGATCATAGAAGCCCTCTCTGAGAAGGTGACATTTGAGTAAAAACCTGAAAAAAGTGAGGGAGAAAGCCATGAGGGTATCCGGGGAGAGAGTCCTAGGCAGCAGAAACAGCAAGTGCAAAGGTCCTGCGGCTATATGTCTAGTGTGTTCAAGCTACAGTGAAGAGGACAGAATGGCTGGAGTAGGAGAAGCGAGGGGGCCAGAGGAGGGCAGGGTTGGGGCAGACAGTGCAGGGTCTTAGGAACCTCAGCTCTTTCTTGCAGTGAGAAGAGAAGCTACCAGAGGGGCTTAAGCAGAGGAGGGGACATGACCACAGTGAAGCCAGATGTGAGGAAGGACACTCCTGATCTGTTCGCTACAGCTGCTGCTCCTGCTGTCTGTTCCCACAAGGACAGTTGCCAGCTTTTTGAGACTAAGTAGGACATTTCTTAATGGGACATCTGGGCCTCCATGGTGGACACTGAACTTGCTGATTTTAACAAGAGATGAAGTTTCTCCAACTTCCCATGTGTCTGTGCCCAGGCTCCTCCCTTCTTTTGGACAGTTCTGTCCTTTGCTGCTCTGCACTGGATTGTCTCAACGGTGCTACTTAACTGTCTGCGTAGACATCTGCGGTCTACACTGCTGATGTATGATGTGTTGCTGTGTTGAGTTAGTTATTAGGGCCAGGGACTCGCGGACAAGTATCGGTTGGGGCCAGGCAATCACGAGAATGAATGGGGCTGATGGGTGAGGAGGAGATGTTTGTAAATGCAGTTGTTCCCTCAGTGGACACCATGAAGTATGCCAGTGTAACAGGCAACCGGAAAACTTGCAAGCAACTATAAATTCTGGTGGGAAAGAATGACGCTATCCTCATATTTCCCATGAGAGGCCGGGCATCACAGGTTTTGTGCCTCAGGTCCATGGGTGGCTTCTTGAGCCATGGATCTCCTGAAATCATGTCCAGATGTATGTTCGTGAGTGCTTTTCTGGGGTGAGGTCACAACTCCCATGCGGCTTGTTCCTTGAATGGCTTTATCACAACCGCAGGCCATCCTTACAATGTTGGACACGCTAGCGCGTTAACGTATGTGCAAACGTGGAAAACGTACAGATTGCCAAGCAGAGTTTAAAAGGACTTTTTAGTTCCCTAAAATATTAACAATCCATAATATCTACATTTGACAAATATTACTTACAGCGTTCCCAAGATAGAAAGATAAATTATGGTCTCTTAGAAATTAAGGAATGTATTTGTGAGGACGTCAAGGTATGCTGTCCCTCAAGGTCTGTTTTGCCTCCTTGCTCAGCAGTTTTAAATCACCAGGAATTCACCCTCTATTAGATCATTTTTCGCACATGCCCCTCATTGCCTTTGAAACACCTCCAATTCTAGCAATGCTTTACAGACATGCACGTGAGCCAAGTGGCTTAAAACAACAACCTCGGCGTTAGGTATTTGGAAGCCCCCAATCCCCCTGGGCCCTTCATGGAACAGGCCTACACACAAGAGGAGGCCCAAGCTCGGAAGGGGAACAAAGAGAACAACTTAACAGGGAAGTGTAGCAACTTCGCAGCGGTACAGTGAATAGCAGTGTATGTCTCTAAATTCTCACTGGCACATATGGCATCGTTTGGTCCTGAGCACGGGGTGTGCACCCAGGATATCTGTTAGCTGATGGTCACCTGCAGATGGATGTACCACGAAGCGAACCAGGCAGAATTCTGGGGGGCTACTGCTCCTGGACACTGGATTCCGTCACAACAGTCAGCTCTACCCAGTTCAGATAAGCCCGTAAGGGGTTCTTAGTTGGGACTTCCAGAAATCAACAGAAGGATTTGTTGAGAATGACTGATCCCATGCCCTGGAATGCAAACCACGCACAGTTTATGGTACCTAATTATATACAATAAACTATAAAGGACATACAGTGGGTTTTGATATCAGGTTCCAGTTCATCCTCACTAAGGAACTGGTAAAAACCCTTCATCAGTGTGGCCGAGGAAATTCTGGTGCTGCCTGCATCAGTGTCCATGTGTCCACATGGCTCTCTCCACCGCTGTTTAGTCTCACTGGAGACGTCTGCTGCCCACGATGGGACGGGGAGCGTCACGGGAGAAGCCACATGGTGCCCCTCCCACCGTGGAGGGAGGAAAGTATGACCGTCAGAATGTGATCAGATGGGACAAGCTTATATTTGATAAGTAGATAAGATCAGCAATAAGATTATGACCCAAAAGTCTGTGTATTTTTCCTTCAATTGCATACAAATTTCTCATTTTTTATCAGGATGGAAACTGAAAAAGAGGAAGACCATGAATGCTCTCCCCACAGATTCAGCCTGTGTTCCTGGCCACCGCCACTGTCTCAGTTTGTCCCGGGCACAGGGAGCTGTGGGCTGTCCTCCTCTCTGACCTGAATGCACCGATCTCTGTGAGGGAGTCATTGTCTTTTGCTACAGAGCTGTAATCTCTGTTTCCTGTGAAGATGGGGGAAAGGTGTAACCTATTTGGCCAGAAGCATTGTCTTGCTAGAACATCAGACTAAACCCCTATTCGCGAGGCAGCATGACACTTCATGTGCCACTGCATCAAATGTCCCTTGGCAGAATGTTCTAGGTACACCCTCGAATCACTAAATGCTCTCTTTTGTGTGAATTACGTTATCCAGTGTTGGTAAATAAGACTTTTTCAGGTTTAACCTCCAAAATGATACAGGAAACTCTATTTTGCCCCTACTTCTCCACGAGCTTCAAGGGTTTGGGTCATTTACTGTGACTCAGTGGCGTCAGGACTGTGGCACTTAATAGAAATGAGACAGTGCAATAAAAATTAGGGGAGTCAATTTGTTCTCTTCAATCTATTACCTATTTTGTGTTTCAGGAGGGTGGGTGGAGGAAGGGGTGTGGAGATTGGGGAAGAACTCTGAAATGCATTTACCAAAGAAGAATGTTTTCATTACCCAAACCTAGCGCCCCTGAGTAGGGGACGTGGGCCCAGTGGGTGGCGGGGTCACAGTGTTTACTTCCCAGTTTCAGTGCCACACGAGGGCACCTGGCTGAGGAGAGTGGGCACGGCAGTCCCTGCTCTGTGGCCCAGGTGTGCAGATATAAACCCCGAGCACTGGAAACAGAGTGGCCGTTTCAGAAGTAAGAGTCACCACAGTGGCGGCTACGTCGGCACTCGTTTCATTACCTGATGTACTTGATTGCCTTAGCCCTAGATGTCCACGTGATTTTACACGACCGTTGTGCAGATATTAGTCTCGTGCTTCACTTTAGAGCCTGTTCCTAATCACTAACAGAGACAGTCTGTGTCATCACTAGGGTCCGGCGACCGAAGCACAGACCGTCCACCTCAGGGTCTCCAGCTTGTCCGGACACAAGTTACCAAACAGCAGGGACATTCTTGCAAGTCTATGTCACTAGGCCTGTTGTTGCTTATTTTCATTTCTCTCTTGCTCTCCCCTTTCTCCTATTCTGCCTAGATAATCACAAGTTTTTGCTCTTCCTTAAAAAAAAAAAAAATATTGTTTCTATCCCTACTCTATAATCTTTTCCATGCTACCCAAGGCCTGGGCAGCAGAAGCCTTTGAAAGAAGGAGCCCTCCAGACCCTCCTGGAGCCCTAGCTTTTCCAGCTCCACTTGGGTAAACATTTCTCCCCTATGATTTGTGCCCATTTGTGGTGCGTGTCTGGGAAGAAAGCAGGAGTGGAAACAGATGATCTTCCACCAAGCTCAAAACCGGGAAGATTGACTTCTACGCAACTGTCCTGTGGATAAAATTTAGTAAACATATAATCACACCGTCATTTGGGGTTCTGTATATCCTAATAAATCAGTGCTTCTAATTTTATAAGCACTGTCATAACCACGGTTGTACGTGGGATTTTTTCCTTTGAAAAATGGATCTTTATATGTTCTTTTGCTTTACTAGGTGCTGTTTATTAGGTGTTGTTTCCCTTAAGTGCAGTAGAAAGTGACAGATTGTTTCAGGGCGACCAGTAGGTTGAATTTACAGGTGGTTGGTTGTCTTGACTAGCTTTGCTATAATAACACAACTGCCTTCCGGCAGGAAGGAACATTGCATAGTAGTGAGAGCTAAGAAGTCCTGACTTGATTTTATTCTTCATTGAGGAAGGGACATTTTCTGATTCACTGAATCCTTCTTTTTCAGTTCCTTTTCAGGGCCTTGCGTAATGCGACGGTGGTTAATAGTGCTGTCTTTGTGTGTGCAAAGACGACACTGCTGGCCCGTCATCAGTAGGACCTGAGCTTCGAGTTGCCTTTCCAGCAGTAGAGGCAGGAGGCCTGGCTACCCCAGGCAGGGCGAGCTCTGGCTCAGGCACCATTCTAGAAGGGGTGTGCTGCCTTGGTCCATCGAGCCGTGCCCATTCCTGGGATCCTATTGTGTAGTAGCCCTCTCAAGACATGTACCTTTCTTAATGAGAAGAACTCTTTTACTATAGAATATTTTAAAGAATAATAAGCAGTAAATTCACACTATGTTCTAAATTTCATGCAATTTACTAAGAACTAATGTAAACAAATATATGCTGTAAATTATATATGAAATATATGAGTGAATCCCTAGTGGTGCCTCTGATACTAACTCCAGATTCCACATGCACTGGGGCAGCAGAGAACATCAGCTAAGTGTGGATTGGACAGTGTTGCTAAGTCCTCATCCAAAGCCTCTTCTTTCAGCCGGTTTAACCAGTTTACAACCCGAGCGAGGAACCATTTGGCCATTTTGGAAATAAAGTCCATTCTTTGAACATGAAATACAATGAAGTGATTTTACCCTAAGAATTTTCTTATCATACGAAATTGCGTTTATATTTTTTGCATCTCTGATCTCCACGATTCTCTTGTTTCCAGAGTTGATATGCCCCTGAGGTCAAATGTTATGATTCACTGCTGTAAGAGCTGAAGTTCAGAAGGCATTCTGCCCCCACTGTGAATAGCTCAGCTGGCGTATTTCTGATGTTTTCCTGTTTCTGTTTCTGGGTCTGCTTGTTGCGATCACGAACATTTGTGCATCTCATGCATGTGAATGAAGTTCTGGTGTCCTTTGGACTCCTTGGACTTTTTTTCTGCCTAGTAGGTGGGATTTTAATTCCTGCATCATTTTAGGAGGTAAAAGAGAATATCTTCCAGACTGAGGGTTGTCATTCGAAATCCCTTCCCCCGTGGTGATTCCTCCATCTGAACCCAAATATGCCCCCCACAACTGCCTGTCCTGAGGCAGATCCACCTTTCAACTCTGCCTTGCTAATGTCAGGTGGGTGACAGCTCAGGCCAGTCCTTCTGTACCTTTCCACATGAGAAGGAAATGTGCTTTCAGGGAAGTTGGGCAGAGTTAAGTGGAACCCGTATCTGTGGAATGACGTTAAGAGACACGTGGGAATTGAACCTTAAACATTGTTAGTTGCACTAAGAACCTAAAATTTATCTCTCCCCCCACAAGGAAATTTCATGAATTTGAAATTTCCCTTGTTTCCATGGAAATTTTGAATTCAGAATATCTAATGTGTACAAATATCATGAATAGGAGTGCATATAAGATCTCTATATCCTCGAGGGGGAGGGAAGCAATGATACTTCAGTACAATCACCACGTCCAGGTTGGTCGTGCCCACGATCCTGAACTTCTCAAGGGCTCACTCCGTATGGACAGAGCAATTGTTCAACTTGTGTAAAGGTGATGGGTCAGTTGTAGTACATTGAGTAGGTTGCTGGCAAATATTGAACAACCAGATCTCCAGAAGGCCAAACCCCTCATTTGGAGCTTTTTGTGTATTTCCATGGTTTAAATACTCCCAGGCTGACCAATTTCATGCTACCAATATAAAGTCACTGAACATAGAGTTGTAAAGAGATAAAAACAGTTGGCTGTCACCCGTCAGTAAACGCTGGCTCCAGCCACACCCTGGATAAACCTATGGGACATTGTAAATTTGAATTTCGCTTTAGGAATCCTTTTTTAAAACGCCTCTACTGTCCAAAAAAATTTTGCGTGTACATGCAAATGTATGCTTTTATCTAGCTATTTTGGTTTTAAACAGTTGTCTAGATTGAACCGTCATTTGTGAACTCTTTACAAATGCATGGAAAGTTAAACGAGCCTACGTTTTCCCATTTACACTCAGTCGTAATTCGTTGCGTGCCTTCCGACTTTTTTGTTTCGCGGTTTTTCCTTTTTGTCTTCCAGTTTCATTCCCTTGACCTCTAAAACCATAGCTGTCTGCCTCCTGAAAAGATTTCTTCCGCTCTCTGTCCTTTGTCCGGTTTTAATGACAAGTGTGTGGCTGGAAAATGGGCTGCTCCTCGTTCGGTCTGGGGGCCACGCTCCCCACATAGCCTTCCTGGCCAGCAGTCTGTGAAATAGGTTCCTCCCATCTCCCTCATTATTTATTTGCCAACTTTTCCTCATTCGGGTCGTTTCAAGTTGACTCATTTCTCATTAAGGTTCAGAACTGAGGCTACATTCGGGGTTTGTTTTGAAAACACTGGCAGTGAAATGCGTCGCTCTGTTTTGGCCCTTTTCCCTTAATTCTAAGTGTCCTCAATTATAGTCTTCACTTGAAGAAAGGAAAAATCACATATTCATATAGGAATGAGGAATGTCTGTGAGACTGATTGATATTTGCATTTACATTGTTTTTCATCAAAACACTAGTTTTGTTAGTTTAAAAAAAAAATCAAGCAGGGATGTGAGAGACAGTGGATGTAGGCATTTTTTTTTTTTCTGCCAGCACCTGTTCTGCAGCATAATTTTCACATGCCCCAGCAATGTTTTAGTGACAAACGACAAACACCCTGTCATTAACCGAGACTTGTCCTGCTCAGCACCGTTCTCCATCATCATTGCCATAGTCCGTCAGCTGCTCCAAAATGACACTTTTTAAAGCAGCAACACTCAAGGCAAGTGTTGGATCGTGGGCTTGCGTGTCTCACCTTCGCCCTAGCAGATTGAGTTTTGTGAGTGCTGAGAGCCACAGAATGTAGAAATGCTCTGCCACTTTAGAGTCTTGGCATTCATTTCAGCCTGGGAAGGGTTCTAAAGGCACGCTTTGCATTCCTTCAGTCAGTAACCCCCACCCTACACCCCACCTCCAGCAGAGAAAAGAAGACTCTTCCTCTGAGGTTCGAGCCGGTGGGTGGCTTCCTGGGGCATCAGCCTTGACAGTGTGGGAGGAGGGTGCACTCAGGAGTGTCAGCATTTTGACTGTCAGGCCCGTGAGCCACGGACCTCTCCCAGGACATCTACACCCTGGCTTGAGGGACAGTGAGAGCAGCAAGTCGCCTTGAAGACCGGGCACAAAGGTGGGAGAGAAGATTGTGAAATCCCCCCGCACCTGGGAGCAGCCTCCAGTGTGTGAAGGAGACCGAGCAGGGCAGTGATGGCGCCCTTCCTTCCCTCTGCATCTGCACTCCAGGTGTGGATCTGTTGAGCCCGCGATGGGCAGAGTACTAGAGAGTACTGGTTTGTTTAGGGAAATGTAAATGCAATAGTGCAGAAAAATAAAATTTCCATACCTGCAGGAGGAGGTAGCCGTGAAGCTGGCATTTAATGATCTGAGAAACACACGAATGGGTGTGGAAGGTGCAGTGTGTACCACACAGGGGCCGAGGTATTCGAGGCTAATTAGGAAGGACTCATCGAGGAGGGAATCTGTGAGTAAGTTCGAAGGAAGGAAGTCACTCAGTGGAGGGGAAGGGTGTTTCAGGGAGAAAAAGGGCAAATCTCAAGAAGAAATGCGGAGACCTGGGGGTTGCACAAGTGCCCAGGGCTCTCTCTGGAGCTCCTTCAAGCTTTTGCTCAGATGTCACCCCTCGAAGCAGGCCCAGCCACCCTATTTTAAATCCACCTCCTCTCCATTGCCCTTTGCCCATTCCTTGCTTTATTTTTTCCTTAGCATTTATCACCTTCTGACATGTTAAAATATCCTCCACTGAAGTGTAAGTTCCATAAGGACAGAGATTTTTGTCTCTTGTATTCATTCTTTCACCCAGTGCCTGGTACGTGGTAGGTGTTCCATACTTAGTTCTCAAATGAATAAACAGGATGTAGCGAGAAAAGAGTGTGGTGGTGTGGGCAGTGTTCTGGGCTCTAAAGAACTCCAGCTGGGAGGCAGGAACCTGAGTCCTGAAGCCAGGGCTGGCTGGTGTGTCAACTGTGATGGGCAGTGGAGTTCCCTGGGCGTCAGTGTCCTCACTGGTGAGACGGACATTGGCCAAGATGGCAGCCAGCGCTCCTGGCTGCAGGTTCTGAGGACCAGCGTGGTCAGAGGGTGCCAGCTGGTGAGCATCTTGGAAGCGACTTTAAGGCATTGGAGCCGCTGGAGAATTACTGTGGATTTTTGAACCACAGGGTCAAGGTGGTATTAGTTGAAAACAAAAAAACCTGTTTTTTGCCAGTGTACTCCAGATAGATTGTTTTTTTTTTAGATCAAGAGGCTAGAGATAAATTAATTTTTATCACCATTTGATAAACCCTCCTTTCACCTTCTTCCTTTCCGTTATCTTATCTCACACAAGTCCTGCAAGCTTGAACCGCCAGCAGTTGTTTCAGTCTGTAGATGAATGGGCCTTTGGAGGCTGGGTTTGGAGGCCCTGTTTCAGTGTACTAGAACTTCAAAAGAAAACTCAATAAGGGGAACCAACTTGTTATGGTTTCAAGCTTAAACCGATCAGGGCCCTGTACATCCCATAGTCCTGCCTTGAAATTATAAAGATACCTTCTCTTCCTGGCCCACCTCACTCCAAAAATTCCATTACCCTTGGGGGATATTCCCCCGCAGAGCTAACAAGCTCTGACCAGCCAAACCGCCAAGCCAGTCTTGACCTCTCACGGAGATAATGAGCATTTATTTAGGGCGGAATTAACGTGCTACGCAAGTATGTCACCGCAGAGTGGGTAAAGGAGAAATTACAGCCTGTAGAATCCTCAGGCTTGTCATAGTTAACTTACAGGAGACGAAATTTCACTGCTCATTTCTGAGCAAAGCCTCTCGACGTGTGAAAGGATGTTTCTGCACCCCTTATTTTGACAGAATATTTCTACTCCAAGTCTATCCTATCAGCCTTCCACAGGTTATCTTTTTGGGCATCTTTCATCTTGCTTTGTTTTTCACTTCTGGAGATATATAAACTTGGATAAGTAACATGTGAAAGACCTGGGTTTTCCACTCAGTGTCTGGTTAAATTAAAAAAAAGAAAAAAAAGAAAAATCTGGGATTCAACGTCCAGCTCAGCTACTCAATGGCTTTGCTACTCAACCTTTTCAACCTCCCGCTTTTCCTAAAATCTATAAGATGAGGGTCAGAATTCTTACTCTGCAGGGTTGTTAAAGGGATTGTAAGTCACAGGGTGGGTGTGCCTGGCCTGTATCAGGGCCTCAGTAACGGCCTTCATCCTCAGCGATTCCTCTTTGAATTCACAGCAGCAGCAAACTCTCCCCCGCTAAAGAACCGTCCAGTGGTCTTCCTCAAATGCCTATCAGTGCAAGCGTCTGACTCAATTATGCAGCAGACTGATGACCCAAGCGGGAGCTGCACTTTCCTGAGTCCTTTTAATGAAAAGATTCAGGGCCTCATCACAGAAGGACATTGTATGTGAGTGCCAGATAACGAAGCAGTCAGGCTTGCCGAAACGTTGGCAGTTCGCTCTGTGCCCATAGAACAAAATGAATAGGAATGGGGCCAAGGGGAAGGGGCCAGCTAGGAGGGGCGAATGTAAGGGATGTGATGGTTGAGCTCCCCAGTGAGCGAGGATTCCTCTCCTCGGAATTGAAAGCATTTGTGGACAGTTCATATAATAAAGGATTTCTTACAAAAACCACAAAGAGAAAATAATGGCGTTCTTTGGAGACACCATATATTCTGGCAGGCACTGTATGTTATGAGTGGGACCATTGCATCTGGTTTTTGCCTACAACAATTCTTTTTTAGTAGACAGAGTATAAGTTATACATTTTAAGTAAATAATGCATATTCTTTAAAAAAAAAAAACATTAAAACCAAACAAGGACTATCTTTTCTTTTTATGTACATGAAAAAATTTAATGGAAAAAAAAAACTATACCCTTAGTGATTGTGCAGAATATTAATGTGAGTTCAGAATGAACACTGAAGAGTTCACACTCTCATAAAACTCTATTCTAAGTAACTTTTCTGGTTTGAACACATCTTTAGCAATACAGAGTTGCTATGAGGCTTTGCTTATTTTGAAAGTAATTTCATTTCCAATTCTTGTCCTGATTGCCTTTTCATGGTTTTCCACATCTTTTAGGAAACTTAGCATAAGGAGGTGTCCAGGGCTGGGATTTGTATTTGGGCAACTAAATTACTCACTAATAAAATGGTTTTCTTTTCTTTTCTTTTTTTTTTTTTTTTACTAACTAAATCCGTATCCCATCATTTACTAAATGGTCATTATAGCAAGGAAATGCTAGTTATTTGGGGCATAAAGTAGTTTATGTATTTTTTTGTTCTGATGATGTTGCATAACATTCAAGCAACTAACCAGGACGTTAACTCTTATTGTTTTGTTGCTTTTGAGGGCATTTTAATTATAGGAATTTATTTGAATCATCAGTTTTACTGTTAGAGCCAAATCATTCTTATGGGTTTATGGGAATATATGCCACCAGGCAGTAGATTAATAACTATAAAAAAACCACATGAAAAGGTCGTTGTAAATCTCAGATCAAAACCTGTGGTTTTCTGGATTGTACAGTCCACCAGCCTTTTAAAGCATCTCTTTGGTAACATGATCTTTATGGTAACACCATAAAGAGCTATAGACACTCGCAATAACTAAGACAGCCCAGAAGTGCCCCATGCCTACCCACAGAGCCAGCCTCCTCCTACCAAGGAAGGGGCTTGATCGGCATGGATCCATTTTAACAGATGAGCCCACCTTTGGTGATATACATGGAAGAAAACTTGGATAGTAAAAGAGAGACATTTTTTTCCTCCAAAAAGATCAGAAAAACAGACTGGATTGGAGCCTCAACCACAGCACTTGGGAGGGCTCTCCATGGAGAACCACAGCAAAAAGGAATCCCCTTTGCCGGTGAATCCTTCTGGCCATTTCCACTGTCATTCCCGGAGCATTTCAGTTATTCCCTCCAATCAGCTAAGGGCTCCAGGGTCACTGCCCCGCCCCCCCCCCCTTGCTTGAAACATGTATTTGGAAACTGGGCGATGCGGGGAACTTTTGAGTTTGGGCACCGGGAACCAAACTGTCAGCCTCCGTGGACTGATCAAGGAGTTAACCACGGCGATTCTGGCTTCACTAGGCCCCCAGACTCTTGTATTACAAAGACTCGGACACTGGAAAATACATTCAAAACAAGAGCCAAGAATGGGGTTCAGCAAGAGACAGTTCAAAAGGGAAAACCAGCAGAAAGGCACGCACCCTCCGGGCCCTTTCTGTCTGTAGCTTGCTGAATTACAAATGTGCTATTTGGGCCGGGTTTTTTGACAAGCTGGCTCTCTTGAGGGCAACACCCCTTCACCTCCTGAACCGGAATCTCTTACCCGCAGCACTCTGCAGATGGGTGCCTTGCGCTGCTTCCCTGCCACCCCCACCCCCACGGGAACAAAGTCCCCAGGCTCTGGAAAGTAATGCTAAGAAAACAAACACTACAAAGGCTGATAACAGGGGGATATCTCTCTCCAGTGTTTTTTCGTGACCACCTAGGCTCAAGGGGGAGGGGGTGCCCCAGCTACGTGAGCCAGCGGGGTCTCTTTGTAGTAGGCATCTGTATGTTTGGCCAGATGTCCTCCCAGCGGAGGGCAGAGAGGAAAGATAAAACAGAATTCTTATTAAAAATAAGTCAGGGAGGGAGGAAACAAGACAGAGAAAGTGTGTCCAGTGGAAAAGGAGGGCAGGCAGTGCCGTCTGATACTGATTAAATGCTGACACAGTCAGTGGTGGGCGGTGCCCACGGTGAGGAAGTGCTTCTGCTCTTCGGAATGGGAGCCAGTGATGACTGTCTGGGAGCAGATCCGCACGAGTACCACACGCGAGGGATGCCCAGGGAAGGCAGGGAGAGAAAGGCACAGGAGCCGGAGTCAGGACACACAGTGACACAGTGACGCTTACCAGATGACCTCTACACCGCCTTCTAGCCAGACTCTGCCATCTCGCACAATCTCTGCTCTAACCCGATCTTAGGCTCTTTTGCTGGAATGTGAGAAATCATCAACCACAGTGCCAAAATCCAAAAGGAACGAAACCCCTCATTGCCCGTGAGAGCGTCATCCAGTCCTTTGACAAGAGGTGGATCTGGCATCCCCGTGTCTGTCACCCTTCTGTGTTTTACAGTTGCCACCAAAGCAAGTGGATTGTTTCTCGACATGGAATGTGTCGTGTTTGTGGGTCTACCTATACTTTCTCTCTCCAAATTTAAAAACTATTTTCTCCCTTACTAGATGTAAGGGTTTTGTTTTTGTTTTTTGTTTTTTTGAGACAGTCTCACTCTGTCTCCTGGGCTAGAGTACAGTGGTGTCATCAGAGCTCGCATCAACTGCAAACTCCTGTGCTCATGTGATTCTCCTGCCTCTGCCTCCCGAGTAGCTGGGACTACAGGTGTGCACTACTGTGCCCAGCTAATTTTTTCTATTTTTAGTAGAGACAGGATCTCGCTCTTGCTTAGGTTGATCTCAAACTCCTGACCTCAAGCAATCCTCCCGCCTTGGCCTCCCAGACTGCTAGGATTGCAGGTGTGAGCCATCTAGCCCCGCCAATGTAAGCAATCTTTGTTTCATTTTAAAACACCAGATTATAAAGAGCTTAAGAGCTGGGGTGTGTGTGTGTGTGTGTGTGTGTAGGCGGGGTGGGGAGTGTATGTATGTGTTTTTCATCCTTTAGTTAAAGGTGAGCCATTGAAAGTTTCTGCTTTTTCCTTTTTGGCAAATGTCACGAGGACAGCAGTATTTTAGTACCAGGTGAGGCTAGATTCCGGTGGGAATGGAAGAGGAAGCTTCCATTGAGATTAAAAGATCTCACAGTAGGGTGCTGGCAGTGGAAATGGAGAGGAAAAGATGACCAGAAATGGGGACCTTGGCCTAGTGAAGAGATAAGTCATGGCCTTGGGAGGCTGACACAGGCTGGAATCCTGGCTGTGACGTGTATAGGATGTCAGTTCGGCTCTCACTAACTTGCCTGGTCGCCGGGTTCTTTTATGGATTAGAGATGCTGTTTGTGGAGTGCCTAGCTCGGAACCTGGTACACTGTAGGCAGTCAATGAACATCGGTAAACTGTAGGTGATGATGATCATGATAAAAATAGCCCACAGGAGATTAGCAGGGCAGGCATGGTGACTGATTGAATTGGAGAATAAGTACAGGGGAAGAATTCATGGTGATTTTTGAGTTTAACCACCTGCGGGATTGGGGTGGTAGTAATATTTAAATTGGGTGGAAATAAGAAAGTTTGGTGGTAGCTAGAGATCTGGTTTGGCAGGGCTAGCACTGAGGTCAATTTTGGACATAAGAAGTGGTGCTGAGATATGTAGGCGGCTATTAAAGGAAGCAAGACAGAAAGGAAAGAGAGTTTTAAAAATGGGAAAATTGCAACACAAAGAAGTTGATTTACTCTGCGTGATCATTGAGATTTTACTGCTTCACCTTCAAGGAATCAGCTAACCCAAGGCTGATCCGTCACGACCGTCTTCTAAACTAAACCTTTGCTCCTCCGAGTACTGTCCCCAGACCAGGTGTCACGCAGACCTTGTTAGAAATGCAGAATCGTGCTTCCTCCCTCAGACCTGCGGAATCAGAACCTGTCCTTCAACAATGTGATTCGTGAGCACCTTAAAGTTAGAAAAGCACCGTTCTCAAGTGTGATGCCTCAACCAGCTGCTTCAGCATCCCCTGGGAGCTGGTTAGAAATGCACATTCTCAGGCCCCTTCTCAGACCTCCTGAGTTCAAAAAGCTGTATTTTAACAAGTTCTTGGAGTGATTCTGATGCACCCCAGAGTTTGCAAAGCGCTGCTCTAAGTCATGAAACGGAGCAGACCCTCTCCCAGTGCGTCTTTAGCCAGAGGGATTGGTTGAGCCCTGAAAGCTAAATTCGGGTCATTGTTATATGCTGTTTCTCTCATCATTTTGCATTAAACACAGCTGAAGAACTCTTTTCACTGAGGAAGGGCACTGTGCGTAAAATTACAAACCAGAGGAGAGAAACTTCGACTGTGGCTTAATCCTCATGACTTTCCCATCAAAAGTTATTGAGCACAATTATAGGAGATCAGTCTTTTATGTGCTGTTGCTCCTGGGGGACGCTATTAGCAAGACACATATAGGGAAACCGCGCAGGAAAACGAGGAGTCTCCCAACACTTCCTGCAATGCGATTTTCACATCAAAATGTCCACAGTCTTTGTCTTCTGTGTTTCTAATCAGTCAGATGGAAATTCTCCTTTTATGGGTTATTTTTTTGGAGTCATTTGCAGCAGTGATGCTGATTTGAATGTTTTTCAGGAAGTTGAACTGTAAGCAGTAAAAATTTACCTCCTCTTAATGAAAAAATGTCTGGTGTTTCTGTTTGTTCCATAGTCATTATTCAAATCACTGTGATAAATAAGGGTCAGTGTCTATTTTCTGTATACAGGTAATGTACAAAAATGGTTATATATTGAGCACTTAATCATAAAATTACCTGTATTTTCTGTTGTAGTTCATATAGTACATTACAACCAGTGACATGCTGATAACCAGTTGTCTGGGAGGGTGTTTTCCTCATTTGTAGTGTTTGCCAATTTCCATGGTGTAAATATTCCCTCCAGGGCTGATTTCGGGCTACTAGTAGTTTAACAACCAGCTCCCAGAATTCTTACAAATTTAATAGTTAGCTCTCACAAGCCAGTAGAAACCAGCTCCAACACACCACTGAAACAAACATCAGGGGACAAATCACATTTTTTTGGGTTATCTGAATTTCCATAGGCCCAATAATGTCTGAAACAAGTAAATTTGGGTGTTTTACATCTTTTGTCATATAGAGATTTTTATTGAAATAATAATTGCGGTTACCATAATGGAATTTGATTTGAAACTACGGTCATGTGCCACATAACAACATTTCAATCCACAATAGACTTCATATACAATGGTGGTACTATAAAATCATAAAACCATATTTTTACTGAAACTTTTCTATGTTTAGACGCACTAATACTTACCATTGTGTTACAGTTGCCTGTGGTATTCAGTACAGTAGTAACATGCTGTACAGGTTTGTAGCCTGAGAGCAATAGAATATGCCCTAAGCCTAGGTGTGTGGTAGGCTATACCATCTAGGTTTTATAAGTGCACTCCATAATGCTTGCACAACAGCAAAATCCCCTAAGGATGCATTTCTCAGAACGTATATCTGTGTTGCTAATGGATACCAGTATTTGGACCAAAATACAAAAAAATACTTTTTGAAATAGTGTTTTTGTTTACTGTTACTAAAATTTGACTTTTCTTACAGGTATTCAGGAAGGAACACAATGTACCAAATGTAAAAATAACTGGGCACTGAAGTTTTCTATCATACTATTGTATATTTTGTGTGCCTTGCTAACAATCACAGTAGCCATTTTGGGATATAAAGGTAAGTATGCTTTCCTTTTTTCTTGCAAATAGCAAGTGTTCCTCCATTAATTTAAGCATGAAAAAATTCACCTTTACAAGTCTGAAATACTTCACTCATACAACTCATAGGCAAAATTTAGCAGCATGATAAACTCCATCTCTGTGTCTTGAGCTTCGTGTAGCTGTGGGATCTGAAAGGGAAAAAATAGTAATTGCCTTTGATCCACTTCAATAATAATAATGGTCCTCTAGGAGTTATAAAGATCTTTTCCTCTTTGCTGCTTTTTCCTACCTATTTCTAGCTACTCCTCCCTCTTACTCTATTTTTCTTTTTTTCACCTTATTTCTGTGAGGCTATATGGAAACCCTGGAGTCAGTACACAGGAAAACTGTATTGACAGAAGATCAACAAAACACAAGACTGACTTCACCCAGGGATTGGCCATCTAATGCCTAAAAGTGTCTGGTTTACAGTGGGGCAGGGTTTTCGCCTGAATCCCCTAGACATGCAGACAAAGGAGGTTTCCCCGCCCCCCACATCCCTTTCAGAGACCACAAGTAGAAGGTGTCATGATTCAGAATCCCGAACTACATAAACCCTTTTATAGAAAACAGCCAGGGAAGCCCCGCTGTCAGAGACACAGGAGACAGACACGTCCGTCTGCTGCCTGTCCTCGGAATTGACAGGTTCACAAGTGGAGGATTCCCTTCTCTGTTCCCTGGCTCACAGGCCTGACCTAGGAGGAGAAAGATTCAAAGCGAATTCCCAATGGGCTTCGGAGCCAGATAGTCCAAGCTTAATTCTTGATCCTACCATTTTTAATACAACTGTGCATGTTTAGTAAGTGCTTGCTAGCGTGCCAGGCATCGTGCTGTGTCTTCTGTGTGACTTCATAACCTCCTAGATTTCCTGATTTCTTATGTGTAAAATGACAATAATAATGCCACTTTTCAGGGTGATTAGGATAAGCAAAGATGACATAATGAACTACCTGTCCTATAGTTGGTCCCAGTAGATAGTAGCTGTATTTCTCTGTTCCTTGCTCCTTAATTGCATTTGCATAGCTCTAGCCGTTACAATGGAAAAACATGATAAAAATCAGTACGGTCAAGGCTTTTTACTCCCGTCTCTAAGGCCATGTATGTGGTAAATGATGTGAATCACAGAGTGTGTTGGCTGATGAATTGGGGCGATGGAAATCCGGAAAATTACCAGGTCATTTTCTCTGTTTGTGATGAGTTAATCTAACCTGCAGTGTCTTAAGTTTTCAGATGAAGCAGCAAACAGAGTACGTGATATATAACATTACCTTTGCTAGGACAGCGGTCCCCAACATTTTTGACACCAGAGACTGGTTTCATGGAAAAGTTTTTCCATGGATGGGGGTAGGGAGGAGGGGGTGTCACTGCCTCAGCTCCACCTGAGATCATCAGGTGTTGGATCCTCATGGGGAGCATGCAACCTGGATCCCTCCCATGCCCCAGTTTGCAGTGGGGTTCTTGCTTCTGTGAGGGTCTGATGCCACTGCTGATGTGCCGGGGTGGGGCGGTGGGGTTGGCAAGGTTGGGGTGGGAGGGCTCAGGCAGTGATATGAGCAATGGGGAGCAGCTGTGGGTGCAGCTGGGACTTTGCTCGCCCCTCCTTCCCTTCCCCCACCCCCAACGCTGGCCTCCTGCTATGCAGCCTGGTTCCTGGCGGGCCACGGACCAGTACTGGGGGTTGGGGACCACAGTACTAGGAAATAAGATCCAGGCCCTTTATGCCTTCAGAATTATACAGAAAGATCCAAAGAAGAGGGCCTTGTTTGTTTGTCTGTTTAAGGTACAAATATTTCTTCCATTTTTACCCATTTTGCAAGTCCTTCACAGTTCTGACATGTTTTGGGTGTGCTGGTCCATTTGCCTAGACACCTGTTCTCTGCTCTCTTTAGCCTAAGTGCCTCTTCCTTGCCCTTCATGTCCCACTTGGACACATGTCCTGCAAGAAGTCCCTGAAGGCCGAGTGAGGCCCCCTCCTGTTTGCTCTCTCTGCAACCTTTAGTGACTCTGAGCTGTCATGCTGCATCGTGAGGGCTGGTGGGCTTGTCCGTCTCACCCCCCAAACTATACATTTCCATGAAGACAAAAGACTGTCTTTTATTTATTATATCTCCCACTAGCACCTAGCCACATGGCATTTAACAAGTGCCCAGGAAAGTTTGCCGAATGAGTTAATGGGAGGGTGGATTGTGGATCAGGGATGACTTCTGCTAAGACAAACAGTAGACGCCCCTGGACCTCTAAGCCAAGCTGCAGTAGGGATTGCTGCCCCTAAAAGCCCTACCTAGAAACCTAAAATGTTAGAGGTTGGCTTGGCCTGCCCCGCAGGCGTAGTCTCGGCAGGACGAAGGGGGAAGAGAAGCGGGAGCCAGGACAAGGGAGGCGGGATGATGTCCCTGTTCCTCTCCTGCAGGCCTCTGCTGACAGAAAGACGTTAATACAGCATGCACTTTTGGTTTCCAAACACCGCGTTAATGAACTAAAATGTTGATGTTTTCCAGATGTGCTTTCTCTTTCTTATACCATGACTCCTCTTTCTTGCTGATAAGGTTCTAGTGACCCAACCTTGTAAGAGGCAGAAAGATAAGACCATTCTCCCTTCACACATCTCCCTTTGAAGTCTAGAGAGACTCTCTCCATTAAGAAAAGAAAGAAGAGAATACTCAGTGACAGAAGCACAATGAGGTGTTTCTCTGAAGAAGTTGAAAGGAAATGAACAGAAACTATTTATACCGTTTTTCTCAAAATCGTTCTTCTCCTTTTATGTCACTTATACTGCTACAAGTTAGAATATAACAAAGTTCCTTGTAGAGAATTTGCTGAACAAGCCAGAGAATCGCTTAGTCACCTACAGGGTCTGTACCATGGCGGTGGCCGTGAGGCACGTCAGCCACTTTGCAGAAAACATGTTCTGGGACGGTTACAGCTTGGGACGTCTTCTGCCCTGGGCTTCATTAGTGATGGAGCTTCCATGGCAGGAGCCATGGCTTAAGTCATGTTTCCTCCGGAATATTCCCTGAGCGGGAAAATCCTACTCCATTGCCCTGCCCAGCAGGCAGCCTTCGGCAGGGAATTAGAATAAGGTAAAAAGACAGAAATCTGAATCTTTCTGCGTAAGTATCTCCCTTAACTCTTCATTTCTAGCCACAAAATATCTACTTTGCTGCTAAGCTCTGCCAAGGTAGCAGTTGCAACTGTAAACGTATGCTTTCAAAGTGCACGTCGCATCACGATGTAGAGCTCTTTAGAATCCAGGGTAACACCCTACAACCAGATTTTCTGTATTTCTATAAGAAAACCTAAAATATATTCAAGGTAGAAATGCCTTTACTAAATTCCAGAAGAGTGTAACTGATGTCACCGGGAAGTCCAGGTACTAATGGGAGGGTATGTTTATCACACAGTACAATCAGTCTGGTACAAACACCCGCGGGCACCAGGTAGGAGCTCTGTGCTCTGTTCCTGTTCCTTGTCCTCAGGGCTGAGACCATGGCCTGAGTCTCTCATATCCTCAGGGTCTAGCACAATGCCACCTAAATGGCAGACACTTGGTAAACATCTGGGGATGATGACTTCAGAAGCATGAATATAAAGAGACATAATCTTTCCCTTCAAGAGATTCTGTATTGGAGGAAACCAGATTTGGGGGGCGGGGGGGGGGGAGTACTAAATGGGAAGGCAATGTGAAGGTGTAGAAAGAGCATGGATTTTGGAGTTAGATTTTCCAGCCTGGTATCCTCCCGCTTAGTCACTGAACATCTTTTTTATAATGCAGAAACCCCAATTTCTTCATCTATAAAATTGCAGTTGTGAGGATTAACTGCAGCGATGGTGCAATGTATCTGGCAAAGAGCAGGCACTCAATAAATCGAGGCTGTCATTATCAGTCAAACAAAGGTTGAGTTGGTGTGCAAAGGGGTCAAATCATAGCCGAGGCTGAGTACAATGGGGTGCTGAGCCATGGAGTGGACCTTAAAGGATGAGTGGAATCCAGACAAGGGAAGAGGAGGTCAGTAGCCCAGGCCAAGGGATAACAGCTAAGGCTTTTATAGGAAAAGTGTCATCGTCAGAATAGCCTAGAGAAATACACTTTGGGTACTTGAAGAGGGACAACCCTTCAGGTGGAATGCCTGAAATGCTGATATTCTGAAGAAAAATTCTGTCATGAAACAGTTTCCAATGAAGGGGAGCCTGTAAGGAACCAGACTGCTGGTAAAACCCCTCTGTCTCCTGTTCGTTGTGCTCAGACGGGAATGATCTACAGACTGAAGTCCATGTTGATAGACTGGGAGTTCCAGGATGAGACACGGTGGCTCTGCCACTATGTTCCCAATTGAGCATTTGTACTAATAAATTAAGAGTAAAAGAGGGAGAGGGAAGAAAAATAAAATAAAATAAAAACCCGGTGAAAATGCATTGTGCTGGTACAGCAAGTGTTAGTCCTGGATCTCCACCTGTCTGGTATTGTCGTGCAAGTTCCAACATTGCAACCTGAAAGTTTGCAGCTTTATATCAAGGTCCGAATTTTAAACAGACACACACACACTCCGGCACATGTTAGCTAGTTCATTAGCGCTTGTGGGTAGGGTAGACAGTTTCCTTGCTGCACAGAAGACAAAGTTAACAGGTCTTTTGGGGTCTTCTTTTAATGAGTGTACGTATTCCTTTTGTATTTATTCTACGAAAACCTGAATTATCTGTCCATGACAGTTTTGTATTTTTTAAAACGAAAATGGATGAAAAATTAGAGAGGGTAGAAAATGACTGAGCATCAGCATATTTAGAGGTTTCTTTGGCTTCCAGGAAAGAAGGGCAGGACTTAAGATCCTGTGTGTGGTTTGAGGACAGACTGAGGCATATGTTTTGATTTTGGAATCAAAACTGAACCTAAACTTGTAAACATTCTGTATTTTAGGTTTTAAAAATTTTAGCTTTGCTAAAAACATATACAAAATATTTTATTCTTCAGGGTTTCCAGGGATTTAGGAGTATGCATGCCTGTCAAACAACTCTAAGGGTACAGATTATTATAACTATACCTCTGTCTTTATATTAATAGTAATTTTAAAAATAATAATTATTCAGTGTTACTCTCATTGGCAGTGCTGAGGGCCTCCCTGTGCTGATTGGTTAGTATGTACGTTTGCATAACCAGCTGAGCTGATTTTTCACAGTCTTTGGCAGCCAGCAGGCAGATTGTCACTTTTTGGAATAAATGGCATAATAAATAAATATTCCTTGAACACCTACTAAGTGCCACACACTGAGCTGAGAGCTAGAGATAAAACTGAATACAAATTTTCTTGCCCTAAAGGGTCTCGTAGTAAATAAGCCACGACAACACAGTGCAGTGAGTCCTGCGGCAGGGAAATGACTCCTGGCCAAGAGAATTCTGCAAGATGCACCTCCGCAGAGTGTCCCAGTGACTGCCCGCCCAGTGATGAGCAGAGTCCTGAAGAGCAAGTGGGACTTAGCTTGGTGAAGAGCCGGGGAAGAAGATTCTAGGTGCAGAGAAGAGCATGTGGGAAGGCTCGGGTGGGAGAACATTTGCACACATTCCATGACGGCCAGGATGTGGATGCTTGAGGGAGAACATAGCTTCTCTAGGGACGGTTCCAGGATCCACAGAGCCGGTTCATTTTGGGTCACACAAACACATGGGAACTTGCTGCTTCTTCCTGATAGGAGCCAGGAGAATCTTCTCACACAGTCATGTGTGGGCACAACACTTGATGAATAAAATAAATTGGATCCATTAGCTCACAATTAATACACAAAGCATATTCACACTTTTAAAAGAGTCTTTTTTTTTTTTTTTTTTGTAAAGCTTATTGATACCAAGGAAGACAGATTTGATCCCAGGCTGCTTGAGGTTGGATCTCACAGAAGTCACTTCTGGAGAAATATCCTCTTGTTAGACATTTTAGAAACATAAACTTGAATTCTTAACATAGAGAATTACTGTCTTCTCAGAATGGACGAGAATGAAGCTTTGATGTAGCACTGCATCACTAGCTTTCCCTATCGTGTACAATCAAGAAAATGCTTTAGGCCGGGCGCGGTGGCTCACGCCTGTAATCCTAGCACTCTGGGAGGCCGAGGCGGGCGGATTGTTTGAGCTCAGGAGTTCGAAACCAGCCTGAGCAAGAGCGAGACCCCGTCTCTACCAAAAATAAAAAGAAATTAATTGGACAAATAAAAATATATAGAAAAAATTAGCCAGGCATGGTGACGCATGCCTGTAGTCCCAGCTACTCAGGAGGCTGAGGCAGAAGGATCGCTTGAGCCCAGGAGTGTTAGGTTGCTGTGAGCTAGCCTGATGCCATGGCACTCTAGCTCATGCAACAGATCAAGAGTGTCTCAAAAAAAAAAAAAACTCAGATGCTGAATGTGTCCCTACCCACAACCCAGACTGTGTCATCTTCCCTGATGTTGTATTACTGCCAGAGACACATGCTCCATACCCACCGCATCGGCCTATAGATCTATCACACACATGATTTTCCAGGCATAATTTATTCCCATCACACAGCTGAGGCCAGGATAGGAACAAATTTATGCTACTTCCCATTCAATTCCATGATCAAGGTAAACCTGTTTCCCATCAGTAGAAGTTTTACAGCTTAAGCTTTTAACATTGGGCTCTAGGGATTCTTCTGAGTTAATTTTTGTTTCTGGCATTAAATACGGATCAAAGTTATCATCCTTTATTTTTGTTTTAGCATCTGGATCCTGGTTGGATACATGGGCCACAGTGCTGAGCCCTCGGGGCTGATGACTGCCTGTGTGTGTTCCAAGCCTCATCCCCCTTGAGGATGCCCCAGTGTGGGGCCTGCACCTGCTTCTCACGCTGTGCTTCTGCCCATGCTGCTGTGTCTTCTACTAAGGCTGCAGCTTCTGCAACGACAGCACACTCTGGTGCCTCCCAGAGCCATGCAGCCTCCTGAAAGTAGCTGGAGGGGTCAGGGTTTTAC
>CAUYSK010002797.1:0-63810 GCA_963575035.1 Avahi laniger | reverse complement strand
AGCTAACAGTGTTAAATGTTTTCACTAAGACTCAGATAATTTCAGATTTCTGGATCTTTGCTTATGCAGGCTATATTTCTGGAACACCCATCTTTCTTCTCCCTTGTCCACTACGAAGGCTCCTCCTCAACCTTAAAATTCGGTACAAGCATCCTGTCCTCTTTGAGGCCTTCCCTGATTCCCACTTCCCAAAGACAGTCCTTTCTCTAAACTCTCTTTAGTAGAAATTGGCACTTTGTATTCTATGACTTGTCCCTTCCCTCTAGATGGCAGATAAAACGTCCTTCAAAATCCCAAAGGTAGCCCCAGTAGTTCTTCATGAGAACAAAAGAAGGTAAGCTTTGAGAAGTCTCAAACTGGTCTACCCAAGAGTTGTTGGATGCCACTAATCTCTGGCCTTGTGAACCAACCATCTAGAGCAAAGGGATCTATACTAAATAAGAGCTCAAGGGTGCCTATAACCTTACCTTCATTCCAGAAGGAAGCAAATAGAAAACAACTTTCCAGACGAGACTTCATCAGTATGAACACATTGCAGCGTTATTTGGGTTATATAATATCTTCACTTCTTCAAGCATTCTATGGCCAGCATCTCGAAATGCTTCATTGTTAACAAGATTATTGGGTACCAAGACAGTCTCTCACTACAGTCTTTTAAACCTAACAGGTAGTGAATCTCTGATGGCCTATGGAAGCAGCACCTCCATGCCAAACCTGGATAAACATGTCTTTGAGAGCCCCGAAGTAAGGTTCCTAAGCAACTTCCACTTAGCTGAGGGTTCCAAAGAATGTACCAAAAGTTCTGTAGTAGAATGTTCCTTCTCTCTAGTCTTTCATGGACATTTAGCAATTCCTGGAGCTCCTTAACTATTCTTTTTTTTTTTTTAAGAGACTGAGTCTTGCTTTGTCACCCAGGCTGGAGTGCAGTGGCATGATCGTAGCTCCACCTCAAACTTCTGGGCAACCTCAAACTTCTGGGCTCAGGTGATCCTCCTGCCTCAGCCTCCCAAGTAGCTAGGACTACAGGCATACACCACCACATCCAGCTAATTTTTAAACTTTTTTATAGATACAGGGTCTCACCATGTTGCCCAGGCTGGTCTCAAACTCCTGACCTCAAGCAATCCTCTTGCCTCGGCCTCCCAAAGCACTAGGATTACAGGCATGAGCCTCCATGCCCAGCCCCTTGACTATTCCAAAGGCTTTCCACAGCTTAGAAACTGAAGCCACATTTTACTCAAGGGAAGTAGTAGAATAGAGATTAGTTCTTCAGACAGGTCACCCTGGGTATACATACTATCAAAAAGATCCTGGCTTAATGTCTAGCACTTCTGGGATTCTTTCCAGCTTCAATTTCCATTCCATCCTGAGCCACCAGCTGTATCTGGCTGGGCAGGCAGAAACAGAAGAGTAAGATAACTATTCTGGGAGAAAGGAGTAACCTAATCAATAGTAAATTTTTTTTTCTTTGTTATGATGTAGAGATATCTCCCTAGCCTTTACCAGTGCCTAGAATAAATATTCTATGCCTATGCCCACCAAACAACTTTATGAATCAATAAGTATCTTCTAAGATATCTTAATACTGAAAAAGTAGTATTTTAGGAGACTAGCTTATTAGAAAGGAACAAAGTTTATTCTGAATGAACAAAGTAGCGTTTCTGTTTAAATACCAATCTCAAGTAATACTAGTACCTAAGCCTTCGGTAGAGCTTCCTATATACCAGGCACTGTTCTCAAAGCTTTATATAGTAATGTATTAACTCCGTTTATTCTTATAATCCTATGACGAAGAAGATTTTGTTGCTGTTCTCATTGTGTGGGTGAAGATACTAAGGCGTAAAGATGTTAGGCTATATTTCCATGGCGACATCCATTGGTGATATAAGTGGCAGAACTGAGATTTAAACTCAGGCAGTCTGGCACAGAAATTGTTCTCCTAACTGCTCTGCTGTTGAGCATGGAATCTGCCCTCGTGACCTGCAAAGTTCAGGCCCAAGCCTAGGACGTGAAGTTCTAACCAATATGCCGATTCTAACAAGCCCTGCCAGCACCCCAAGCCCCTGATAACAACTCAAGCAGATGACCCCTCATTGTCCAAAATGTGTGGTACATAATGAATAAATCAAAGGCTTATAGAAAAGTTTTCACATGCTCAAATCATTATAGATTTTAGTGTCCTTGCATGTGCTAGCAATATTTTCCACTGTTTCTCTCCACCCTGCAAACCCCTCTCCTCCTTTCAAATTCAGGACAAGCATCCTTCGTTCTGGAAGGCCTTCCCTCGTTACTACCCCGGAAAAGCAATCCTTCCGCACTCTCTATTGTAGCATTTAGCACTTTATCTTAGGTTTATGTTTATTCTCATCCCTCTAGGTGGTGAACTCTGAGAGCAAAACTCTTTGGAAAGCTTCTGTCCCCCCATTTGTATATTAAGAAGAATAAAATTACCTCTCCTATGCGAATTAACTGAGATAATCCTTGTAAAGCACTTACTTGACATTTAGTTAGCTCTCAGTAAAGGACAACTACTATAAAAGTATAATTTTGTAACCTGTGGTAGTTGGCACAGTGTTAACATACAATATATATTTAGTAAATGTTTGTTAAATGAGTACAAAATAATATCCAAAAAACTCCCTGGGGATATACTTTAAAGGGTCTTCAATACAGTGCTCGCCCTGATTTTTCAATTTTGTCTCTTTCAATTTCACAATCCAAATTGTCATATACCATGCTGAAGCGAATGCTATGCTCAAGACTGCTTAAAATTAAATTAGAAAAGTAAATACATTTAGATAAGATGAAAAGAGCCCCTTGCTTTTAAGTTATTTCATTAGTACATTTAGTCATCTTACATTTTTAAAATTAAGACAATAAGTTAAAAATAGCCCTTTTTAACTTTTTCTTTTTTGGTTCCTTTCTCTGCTTCATAGTTTTAGCTTTAAATAAAGAATAATGACTGCTTTCAAAAATCATTTTATGAACAGATCAAGTTTTGTTATAATAACCAGCACAACAAAAATTTCAGTGTATCCAAAAAATTTCTAAGCTCCTTAACATGGCCCAATCCACTGGATTACTACTAATACAGTAAAAATGCTAGAACAACAAAAGAATCTGGAAAAGTCCTTTGAGAAATGGGATTTTATCTATTGGATAACAGACGTTTCTGACTCTTAAGTAACTCTTGATCTGTATTTCATATACTTTCTTGAATTCCTCATAAATATCTTTAAAACTTCCCATCTTACTAATTATACAAATATATAGAAGTTCATTAGTATAAGGTTATTTATTTTACCTTAATTTATTTGAAAGGAATAAAATGGTAATTCCATATCATTTTATTAATATAAAGCATCTGTTTTCTTATGTAGGGAATTTCATATAGTTATAATTAAAGTTCATTTTACTCTAATAAATTTTACTGTGTATATATTTAGAGAACCTGAACTTTATTGTACAAGAAGTCAATACTGAACTTGAGATCAATACTTCCACAATCTACAGCCATTCATTCCACAGATTGTAATTAAATGCTTATTCTGTATCAAGCATTATACTAGGTACTCAGGATACAGGAAAAGGAATGAACAAAACAAAAAAGTCAGTAGTAATAAGTATTTAAAAGAAAAAGAAAGATTAAAGGTAACAGAGAGTGAAGGTGATGGGGTATTATGTAGATTGGGTAAATATATCTCGATAGGTAAGTGACTTGAGCAGAATCCCAAAGGAAGCAAGAGAGTAAGCCACATGGACACTGAGAAAAGAGAGCTCCAGGAAGACAGATTAGCAAGTGCAAAGGTCCGGAGGCAGATATGTATTTTGCCTATTCTAAGTAAAGAGATCAGTGTGGTTGGAATGGTATGAGCAAAGACGAGAAGAATAGTAGAAAATGAAGTCAGAGAAGAGGCAGGGACCAGATCACGTAGGGCCTGATAGATCCAACAGAAAGATGACATGAGCCACATATATAATTTTAAATTTTATGGTAGCCATATTTAAAAAGTAAAAAGTGAAATGAATTTTAATAATACATTTTAGTTGACCCTATATAACCAAAATATTATCATTTCAACATGCAATCAATATAGTAATTAGATATTTTACATTTTTTACTTCCTACTTAAGTCTTTAAAGTCCAGCATGTATTTATATGCACAGGACATCTAAATTCAGACTAGCCACACTTAAGTACCCAATACCCATAGATAGTAGCCACCATATTGGACTGTGCTGTTATAGACAATTGTAAAGCTTTTGAAAAGTTTTGGTTTTGCTTTATTTTGTAAACATACACAAAAATAAAGAGAACAATGTAATGAACTGAATGTTACCACCACCCAATTCCAAAATACTAGTATATCATGGCCAATTTTCATTTATCTATAGCTCCACTTGCTCTCCCAAACCCAGATTATTTTGAAACAACATACTGGAGGGTTTGGAACAGAAGAATGACTTTTAAAAGCTCACTCTGACTGCCAAGTGGAGAATAGCTTGTGAAGGAGAAGCATGGATAGAAACAGGAAGACCCGTTATGAGGCCGTTACAATAATCCAGGTGAGCTGACAGCAGCTTAGTCTGGGGGTGATGGCAGTAGAGATGGTGAGAAATGGAGGATTGGTTGGATCTTTGACACATTTCAAAGGTAGAAGCTGACAGGATATACTGATGGATGGGTTATAGTTTATGAGAGAGAAGAATCAGGGATAACTTCAAGTATTTGACCTGAGCAAAATGATGGAATTGCCATTTACTGAAATAGTGGGTACCGCTAGAGGAACAGTTGGATGGTAATCTACAGTTTGGCTTTGGACATGTTAAGTTTAAACTACCTATTAAACATCTAAGTGGAGATAATGAATAAAAAGTTGGATATTGAGATCTGCAATTCAGGAAAGACATCCAGGCAAGAGGTAAAAATTTGAGAGTGGTCAGAAAATGGTGGTATTTAAAACCACAGGTCAGGATGAGCTTACTAGAAGGTGAATGGAGATAGAGCAGAACAGAGGTCCTGGTACATTCTCAAGTTTAGAGCAGGAAGAGGTGGGACCAGGAAAGGAGACTGCATAATCAGCCAGGGAGTAAGAAAAAAAGTCAAAGAAAACACAAGAAAAAATAATGTCACAGAAGACAAGTAAAAGAAGTATTTCAAGAAGGAGGTAGTAAACAAAACGCAAAACTAAATTTGAAAAGAAAATAAAAACCAATGTCCAGAATTTGAAAACAAACTGAAATAAAAGAACCTAATGGTGTATCAGTTCGGTGAAAACATCCCACAGAGAATAGAATTATTTCAAGTGACTTTAGAACAAAATATTTTAATGGTACGTTTCTTAATAGGATATATTCTTAGGACAAAAAATAAAAAGGCAAATCTTAAATTATCTAGTTTCATTTAGTAGTCTTATTGTTAATAACAATGCTGATTATTATTTCAAAACACATGCATGTTTTAATATATAATAATATAATATAGTTAAATGTATTATATTAATATATTTGTAATAATATAATATGAGTAAGAAACTTTGTTAAAGCTGTTAAGGATATAATGTTCAGCATAAAAAGATCAGTAAAAAAAAAAGCCTTGTAATCTTAAATTGTAATTACAACCAGGTATAAACCTGGGTATCATAGGTATAAACCTAGGATATTTTTATCTTTTTTTACTTTTTTTTGAGACAGAGTATTGCTCTATTGCTTGGGCTAGAGTGCCGTGGCGTGAGCCTAGCTCACAGCAACCTCAAACTCCTGGACTCCAGTGATCCTCCTGCTTTAGCCTCCCCAGTAGCTGGGACAACAGTCGTGTGCCACCATACCCAGCTAATTTTTTCTATTCTTAGTAGAGACGGGGTCTCGCTCTTGCTCAGGTTGGTCTCGAACTCCTGGCCTCAAGTGACCCTTCTGCCTCGGCCTCCCAGAGTGCTAGGATTACAGGCATGAGCCACCGTGTCCATAATTTTTTTATTTTTAAAAACTACATATTTTGGCTGGATGTGGTGGCTCATGCCTGTAATCCTAGCACTCTGGGAGGCCGAGGCGGAAGGCTCACTTGAGGCCAGGAGTTCAACACCAGCCTGAGCAAGAGAGAGACCCCGTCTCTACTAAGAATAGAAAATTAGCCAGGCGTGGTGGTACACACCTATCATCCCAGCTACTCTGGAAGCCGAGGAGGGAGGATCTCTTGAGCCCAGGAGTTCAAGGTTGCAGTGAGCTATGATCACACCACTGCACTCCAGCCTGGGCAACAGACTGAGACCCTGTCTCAAAAAATAAAAAAAAATAATAATATTGCCATATCAAATGAATAAAGAAACCTTGAAATGTTCCCCCTTGTTCCAAAAATAGAATAATTTGAGTATTAAAAGACTACAACTGGTAGAAACACATTAAATATGTGAAGCTAGGAGTTCATAGTGATATTCAAAAAAGAAAGAAAAATACTGAAATTCAGTGGACACCATGGAGGTAATCAACATATTACTCTAAAATTGTAGAATTTAAAAGAAATAATTCAAGAACAGTATTTCAGAGTAACCAAATAGTCCTAATGAATGCAGAAAATTTCTCCTATACAAAAGAGTTCTAGGTAATAAATGTGGAAGGAATGTTAGAACTAGAAAATCACCACATTGCAACCCTTAATTATTAATATTTTAAAATACATCAGGTGATGATCACTAATATATACTAAAATCATTAGGGGAAATGCTGATGGGAAATTTCGTAATGAAGGAATCAGGCTGTTACCACCCAAACAATTCAAACATTACTGAAAGTGAGACAATCTAACAAATAGCTCTTGAAGTGATGAAATAATATGAAGTATGAAGTGTAATATTCATGTTAATACATTACCTGTAAGTATTCTTGTCAAAAATTTGAAATAGAATTTAATCAAGTCTTTAGATCTAACTTCTAGACTACAGTAAATACAGATGACAGAGAAGCAAATTAAACACCACTAAAGCAACTGAGACATTCTACAAGACTACTGAGCTGGTTTCTTTAAATATTAAATAAATGGAATGAGGGAAGGGGAATGGAGCACCTTCCAAATGACAAGAGACCTTTGGCCAGGAGTGGTGGCTCACGCCTGTAATCCCAGCACTTTGGGAGGCCAAGACAGGAGGATTGCTTGAGGCCAGGAGTTTGAGACTAGCCTGGGCAACATAGTGAGACCTCATCTCTACAAAAAATTTTTAAAAAATTAACCAGGTATAGTGGTGCAAACCTGTACTCCCAGCTACTCGGGAGGCTGAGACAGAAGGATGGCTTGAGCCCAGGGGTTGGAGGTTGCTGTGAGCTGTAATCATGCCAGTGTACTCCAGCCTGGGGGACAAAGCAAGACCCTGTCCTTTGTCTCTGGGAAAAAAAAGAAAGACCTTAGAGAACGTAAGAACCAAATTCAAATTCAGTATGTGGACCTTGTTTGGATTCTGATTGGGAAAAACAATTGTAAAAGAAATTATTTGATTTAGTTCCAAGAAAAAACAGGAAGAAAAAAAAAGTATTTGAGATAATTCATGAAATCTCAATAGTATGTATTGTCTAAAAGTTTATTTCGTTAGGTATGAAAATGGCTTTGTGGTTATATAAGAAAAATTCTTTTTTGTCTTTTAGAGCATAATGAAGTAATTAGGGATAAAATACCATACCATTTAATATTTTCTTTTAAATATTCCAGCGAAAAGCAAACAAAATGGAAATAAACAAAAATAAAGGATGACTGGTAGTGATTGTGGAAGCAAGTGTAGCAAAATATTAATAACTGGTGAAACTAGGCGTTGGGCACGTGGGAGTTTGTTGTAGTATTCTTCCTATTTCAGTGTATGTTTGGAAATTTTCATAAATTAAAAAAAAAGAAAGAGGGAGTTAGCAACTGTCCTAAATACTGTTCAAATAGTTCAAGAGAGTAGGCTGAGAATCGGCCATTGGATTTGGCAATGCAAAGTCATTGGGAACCTTGGCCAGAGTAGCTTCAATGGGTTGGTGATTGTAATGAGTTCATGGACTAAATGCAGGACAGGAAGAACTGACTGTGGGGAGGTAAAACCTACCCAGTAGGTACAAGGAACACTGTTTGGCTCATGCGCACACTAAAAGCCCTGATTTAAGAATCATAAAAGGTATCCATGTAACAAAAACATTTGAACCCCCTTAAGATTTTGAAATTAAAAAAAGAGAGAGAAAAAAAAGAAAAAACAAGGGGAAAACCATCTAAAAAAAATAAATCATCTCGTTTGAACCAAAAAAAAAGTAGATGAATGTGGCTGTGGTGAGCACCTTTAAGAGGCCCCCCCATGCTCTCGCTTCCCGGTATTCACAAACTTGTGTGATCCATTTCTCTTGTGTGACTTGCTTGTAACCAATAAACATAGCAACACTTAGGAAGTGTCACTTCTGTGATTAGATTATAAAAGACTGTGACTTCCATCTTGTTAGCAGACTCTCCCTAATGCCTTCTTGGCTTGCACAGTTTGAGGAAGCAAGCAGCCAAGTTGGAAGGCCCCCATTGTAAGAACCAAGGGCAGCCTTGATGGCCAGCAGCCATCAAGGAACTGAGGTCCTCAGCCCAAAAGCCTGCAAGGAACTGAATCCTGTTAACAACAGCCTGAATCCTCAGTCAAGCCTCCAGATGAGACCTCAGCCATGATTGCAACATCATTGTGACACCTTGAAGCAGAAGACCCAGCTAAGCCTATGCCCGGAATTCTAATCTGACAGAAACTGTGAAATAATATGTGTGTTTTGTTTTAAGGTGCTATATTTTTGTGGTAATTTGTTATATAACAATAGGTAACTAATACTAATGTGGTAGCCGAAGGGGAATATGAGACCAAAGAGGGTTGGGGTTTTTTGGAGGGGAAGAGAGAGGAACATTGCAGCACATTTATATTCTAATGAGAATGATCCAGTAGAGAAGGGGAAATTGATGATGCTGTAAAGAGAGTGACAAGTGGAGATACTGGCCTTAGTCAGGAGCCTAGACAGTCCAGCTGCTATGTGAAGAGGAAAATTAGAGAGTATACAGGCAGAGAAGAAAGTAGGTCACAAAATTTGATGGAGAGAGCATATGGAAGTTCTTTTTAATTGCTTCTATTTTTCAGTAAAATATGAAGTTTATTAACTGAAAGCAAAGAGTGGAGAGTAGGTACTGAGGAATTAAGGAATGAGAATAAGGTATGAAACAGTAACTAAAGCAGAAGATGAATTGACCAGGGCAGTAGAATTGCCAGACAGCCGAGGCATAGTGATAAGATGGGAGGATCAATAGATCGGCGACCATGGGGAAACAAATTACCAGAGTCAAGGGATTAGAGAGAGTGTGCTATAAAGACAGAAAACGATGGTCAGGTGTGATGCTTAAAACATTGTGGAAAAGTTATTGGTAACTTAGGGAGACAGAGATCTGACTGCAGAGAAAGAGGCAATGTGATGACTGAAGCAAGATGCTACACCACACGCTGGCTTTGGAATTGGAAAAAGGGACCAACAGCCAAGGAATGCAAAGAATGCAGCTCTACAAGCTGGAAGAGGCAAGGAAACATTCTCCCCGGAGCTTCCAGAGGGAGCTCAGCCCTGCCAACACCTTGATTTCAGATTTCTGACCTCCAGAACTGTAAGAGAATAAATGTGTTGTTTTTGAGAAAGAAAAGAAACTTTTATCTGAGGAATGCGAGCTGCCTCTAAATTATCAGGCCCAGAGAGGCATGGAAATAAGACAGCAGTCACTTCTGACCTCCCCCCTTGAGCTAAGTAATCATCGCCTGAAGCTGCTTGCTGTGTGGACTCCAGACTGACTGTTGCCACGGATACCATAACCCATACCCTACAGTTCAACAGTGTATAGCCAATCACTAACCAATGTTATTTCTGTAAACCAATGAAAATTCCTGACAAACAATTTTGTACCAGCCCACTCCTTGTCCACGTTTTTGCCTTTAAAAACCTGCTTATAACAAAGGCCAAACAAAACTCATATCCAAGGTTACTTGGCTCTCAGTCTTCTAGGCAGCTGTCCTCATCTTGGCTCAAGTAAACTCTTTAAAATTATATTTTGTGCCTCAGTTTCTTCCTTTAGGTTAACATTTTAATCCATCAAATTTGTGGTAATTTGTTATAGCAATCATAGAAAACTAATACACCCCTCCTCTACCTTAAACAAACAAATAAAATAACCAGATAAGATCTATACAACAACAGTTTTCAAACACTGAACAACAGGAAACAGAACAGTGATTCCTGAGAGAAGGAAAACAAACAAGACAGGCCCTACAATTGCCCCAACTCACTGCATGAAACTTTCCAGGCCACAGCACAGGGAAAAAGGGAACCCAAAGAGGGCCAGACATTCTCCCTAAATTGAAGAAGAAAAGTTGAGAATTCAGGAAGGTGGTGCAGCTAGAATTTGCAAGGCAGAGCACTGTCCAAGACAGGGCTGCACAGAGAGATAGAGCTTATGAAATGTGCAGAGGGAATCTTGGAGTCTTCAGCTCAGTACTAATCAAAATGATTGAATAAAATGATTTACTCATAGTAATTAGAATAACTAAATTTTTAAAAATTGACTATATCAAATGCTGATGGGGATGCAGAACAACAAAAACTCATCATACATTGCTGTTAGGACTACAAAATGGTACAGCCACTATGGAAAACCATTTAGTGGTTTCTTATAAAGTTAAACATGCACGATATAAAAGCATGCATCATATGGCCCAACAATGCCAATACTCCTGGGTATTTACTCAAGAGAAATAAAAAACATATAAACATAAAAGCCTACATACAAATGTTTGTATTAGCTTTACTCATGATCACCAGAAACCCCAACTGCCCAAATGTCCATCAACTGGCGAAGGGATAAACAAATTATGGTACATCTATACAATGGACTACTACTCAGCAATAGAAAGAAATGAACTACTGATTCATGATACAACATGCTACAACCTTTTTTTTATTGAGAAGGAAAGAGGAGTTTATTACTTTGCTGGCAAATGACAAGGTTGGCACACTCCCATCTCAAAGTACCAAGATACCACCTTTGAGCAGAAGCACAGAGCCTTTAAAGGTTCTAATTAGTCTCATAATCCCATCTTTGGCTAAAACAATCTCATGACCTCCACCCAGACAATTCCCTCAAGCCATCTCCTGTAGCACAAAGAACGAAAAACACTCCCTGCCCCTCCCAACCACTGGCCTGAGGCAGGTTTTAGTTCTCAAAAAGGGTGAGAGGTTTTCGATGAGACAGAAAACATTTTTCCCTTTTGCAGGCCATTTTCTCTGTTAAATACTCCCCAATGTCAATTTTACCCTTCCATATCTATGGGAGAAGGGATGATGTCATTGAGCTACTTCCTGCTGAAGTGGGATGGTTTTAGACAGAAGGTACAGATTATCAGGTGAAAAAGGGCATAAGCAATAACTATAACTGTGAGGACTGACAAGGTGAAATGGACTGTCGCCTTGCACACAATGTCTGATACAGGGCTGGATTAGAAAAGAAACATGGGACCTCTGACCGCAGAGCTGTTGGTCTTACCGTGTAGGTGATCTGAGAGACTGGCTTCTGCAATTTCAGAAATGCTGTACAGAAATACTTGTATCAAACGAGGCTAGGATAACACACCCAGCGTCAAGACAGATCAACAGGAAAGGAGATAGCTCCAGGAAATCCTCACTAAGGAGCTGTCTCTCTGTCAGGGTGGCAGTCTGTCCTCAGTTCTTGGTGTACTCTTGGCCAAAGAATAACCAGACACACCAAAGTGTCAAGTCCAGACTATTATCCTCGTCCTCTGACTCCTTCCTTGGAAAAATCACCATCAGGGCCAATGTGATAGAATAACCTCAGGCAGGAAGCGGTTTCACACAAGCAGCTGTTTATTGTAGAACAAAATGGGTCTGTCTCTGCAAGTAGAGACAGACAGACAGACTCACTCACTTAGTCTCTGAATTTTCAGATTGTTTCTTTTTATTAGCTCAGTCTGGGGGAGGGCTCTCAGGAGGTATGGGATATTATCAAATGATCAACAGATGTCCTCAAAATTGCATCTGCATATAGAACTCCCTCTCTGAAAGCCCACCTGGGAGGATGAACGGCAATGCAGATTCAAGCTAAAGGTATAATTACCCTTAGGTTACTCTAGGTCACTTTCTACATTCTATCATGCCTGGGATGGGGAATTCGCAGATTGATAAAGCGGTCCCTCTTTCCCCAGGTGTAGCAGTTGCTCGGGATGGGATTAAGGGTGGGACAACACCAAAATGGAGTGCCCGCCCTTATGCTTCTTCCCAGGTGGAGCAATTGCTGGAGACAGCACCGAACGGTACCCTTGTCCCTAGAAAAGCTAGAGATCCCAACTATCTACCTAACACCTCTATCCTATAGACAGAACCAAGAAAGATTAGTGCAAAACATACTTTAGATTGCCTAAGGCTGGCCCCTCCACTGGGGCCGCACCTCTTTACTTTAACATGCTACAATCCTAAAAGCATTAATGCTAAGTGAAAAAGCCAGACACAAAAACTACATAATGTATGGTTCCATTTATGGGACATTCTGGAAAGGGCAAAGCTTTAGAGAGAAAATCTAGATCAGTGAATGCCAGGGCCAGGGGAAAGGGACAAACTACAAGGGAAAACGAGAATTTTCTAGGATGACGGAAATATTCTATTTATCTTGATTATGGTAGTGCTTACATGCCTGTGTCAGCCTAAAATGATCAAAACCCAAAATTATCTTAAGATTCCTTTCAATCGTTCATTTATTAAATGCACAACTACTGTTAAATAAAAACACTTTGTGAGTACAAATGATATATTTTATTTGATCCCTGAAAACATAAAACAAAAATGTCCACATCTAATAAAAGAGACTGAACAATTATTCCAAGCTTCACCTGGCAATGATATAGAATTAATTTCTTCACATAAAGGTAGAGTACAGAGAACAGAGTTTGGAAATCTATCTTTCATGAAACAATATTTTCACATACTTATTTTAATAAAATATTACAATTATTGCTACATGTGGTAGGTAGCATACTGTAATAACGAACAATACAATATCCAAAACTAAATTCAATACAGTCTGAATCTAGAAGCTAGCTGCTCTTAAGCAGTTATTATAGAGAATAAATACTATGAAATATAGGGTACCATATAGCAATTAGATTTGCTACAAGGGAAATTTAAATAAAGATGTACTTTATTCCATACTAGAATTACCCAAGATTAGAATTTCTTATATTATATACAGTAGCTTTTTTTCTTGAAAAGATAGTCATCTTCATAATTTATATTTTAAATGTTCTTAATTATTTTAAGCGGTCATTATATAAAATGATTAATGTATCTGTTATACAAATCCAGAATTTCATAAAGCAGGATACTCTTATATAATATAATGTTAACATTTTCCAAGCAATTTATTGTAGCACAAGTACCTTTATTATATACATCTGGCTAAAATCCTCAAGAGTCCCAGTCTCCCAATTACCTCAGTCCCTTCCTCCTCACCAACATAATAAAAGCAAAAATTACCCAAATATGGAAATAATGTGCTTTCTTGATAGCACAGATACTCAAGGGGTTAAACTTTTAACATTCATGTATGTGAAAAATCATGAATACTTTAGTTATTTTTAATCTCATCTAGTTATTTTTAATCTCATCATAAAAATATCTTTTACTCTTCAGAATATAAGAAAATTTTAAGTATGAGATTACAATTTACTACTATTTTAATGTTGTTAATAGACTGCCCCAATATTTAGAATAGGTTATGGACAGTGGCTGCTACCCATTTCAGAAAGATTATACTCTTAGAAATGTAATTTTTAAAATATACAATAATTAAACCTTCAGTTATTTTGAAGGATAGTGCAAATGAACACATTCTTTGGGTCATGGTTGCAAAACATTATTTTCAACATTATATGTCCTTTCTCTGCTCATAATCTGAGTAACAAAATATAGTACTGGAAGTAAGCACATTTTCTAATAGCCTTTGTCTAACAGTTATATTTACTGAGAACAAATAACAGAATAATTAATAACAATATTCTTCACTTATCTGAAAAACATATTATATACTTAAATAAATATTTTATAGAAATGAATCCATGTCTTTCAGTGTTTTTGTTTCAGCTTGATCTCAAACACAAAAGATTTATACAAAAATCACCTACCTGCTTACTACATCAACCATGTTACCAAATTTCCTTTAAGGATACAGTACAGCATTGAAGAGATTTGCCTGAAAGCAAACTAATTACTTTTAAAATTTTATATACAGAATTAGAATTCCATGGATCCAGGATACTGCTTGAAAATGTGTAGAGCTTTTACTGAAAAGCTGTCCTAGCCAGCGATTAAAAAGCTTCTCTGCCAGAGGATACAATCCACAGTGGATGTAGCAGCACAAGGTGATCTTCAACTGCTATCTAATGCTGCCTGATGCATTTATTCTTTTATTTGTGGTTACCGGCACCAAATTCCCACTAGTACCATTGGTACTGTTGGTTGCTGAGCCATTCACAACAATATAGTCGACTTTGTTCTCCAGCTTCACCAAGCGCTGCAAAATATCATCCAAAAGGACAGCAATTGTTCTTTTCAGATCCGCTAGGAGGAAAGATTAGAATAAAACATATTAAACATTAATAAAGCACTTAATATTTGTGTTTTTATACTTTGAGGGGAAAAGGTGAACAATTATTGGATTATCCAAGAGAAAACAAACCAGAGAGAATGCATTCATAACACAAACAGGAAAAAGTCTAATTACTTTAATCAACAGCATCACACGGAGTTTCTAAAAGGAATTTCAGATTTGTAGATGTGGGGGAAATTCTCATTTTCTAGCGCAATATAATAGATTTAAAGTCTGATTCAAAATGGTATACCCTCTGTAAGTAACCCATTTACCTTGAGTTTCTTAAGAAGTTTGTAAAGAATACTACGGACTAGGCAGGTAAAGTAAAAAGCTAGCTAAGTAAGAGAGTCAATGGAATGCAGAAAAGTGGAGCCTAGAGTCCAGCACAAATATCAGGAAACTGTTCAGTGCAGTAGGCACACTAGTGGTAGTTCTGACTTAAATTTCTTCCAGAAAAATGATGGAGAAGACCGAGTCTTCTAATGTCTTTGGAAAGTTATGAGGTTTTAGTAGAATTTACCTGGCAAGAATAAAAGTATGAGCCTTTTCTGCCTTAGAATTCTCTTTTCTTGGGTTTCCAAAAGTCACCTAGCCTATACCAGGTACATTGTTAGTGACAACTAATATTGTTATTTTTTGTTGATTCTGGACCAAAAAAGCAGTCCAAGCCCTAATATGGGATCACCAGGGGGAAAATCACCTAACTGATAAATTTGCTAATGGTTCTGTTACTAAAGTATCAGAAAAGCACGAGCAACAAAAGACAAAAAATTGATAAATTGGACTCCATCAAAATTTAAAACTTTTGTGCATCAAAGGACATTATCAAGAAAGTGAAAAGATAATCTATAGAATGAGAGAAAATATTTGCAAATCATATATCTGATAAAGATCTACTATCCAGAACACACAAAAATCTTTCACAACTCATGAACAAAAAGATAAACAAACCAATTCTTAAAATAGGCAAAGGACTTAAATAGTCATTTCTCCAAAGAGATGCAAATGACCAATAAGTGCATGAAGAGATGTCCAACGTCACTACTCATTAGGGAACTGCAAAGCAAAATTTCAATGACATACCACTTCACACCTACTAGGATAGCTGTAATCAAAGAAATGGAAAGTAAGTGTTGGCGAGGATGTGGAGAAATTGAAACCTTCATACAATACCGGTGGGAATATAAAATGAAGCTGCTGTGTAAAAGTCTGGCGGCTCCTCAAAAAGTTAAACACAGAATTACCACATGACCAAGGAATTCCACTCCTAGGTATATACCAAAAAACAAAATCGAAAGCATGGACTCTAAGTGATACCTACAAACCAATGTTCATTTCAGCTTTATTCACACTAGCCAATAGATGCAAACAACCTAGTGTCCATCAATAGATAAATGAATAAACAAAACTGGGCGGGTACTCAATGGAATATTATTCAGCTACAAAAAGGAATGATGTTCTGATACATGCTATGATATGATATGGATGAACTTTGAAGATATTATGCTGTGTGAAATAAGCCAGACACCAAAAGTCAAATATTGTATAATTTCATTTGTATGGAATATCTAGAATAGGCAAATTTTAAAGACAGAAAGTAGAGGTTACCAAGGGTGAGGTAAAGAGGGGAATAAAGATTCATTGCTTGATGGTTACAAAGTTTCTTATGTAGAGGGGTGAAAGTTTTGGAAAGAGATAGTAGTGATGGTTGCACAACACTGTGAGTGTAATTAATACCGATGAATGGTACACTTAAAAATGGTTTAATGACAAATTTTATGTTACAGATAATTTGCTCAATTTTTTAAAAGGGAAAAAAAGATACAGAATAAAGCAGTAGAGTAGTGGTGGTAGGTGGTGGAGGAGGATGATCAGAAAATGCTTATCAAAAACTATAAATTAAATAAAATGAGGGGAAAACTGTTTGGAGGAAGTCTAGTCATGGAAGAGAGAGACTTTCCAAATGGCACCAAAAAGAAATAAGCAAAGATATTTGTATATAGAGAGAAAGAAAGACAAAGCAGATGTAGGAAAAAATGTTAGCAAATGGTGAGTCTGGATAAAGAATATATGATGTTTATCATACAATTTTTTAAAATTTTCTGTAGAGTTGAAAATTTTCAAAATAAAAGACTGGGGAGAGGAGACACTTCTTTATTAAGATCTTTCAGTTGCAACAGTATTTGGTAAATAGAGAATTATATATTTTTTAAAAACCTTCAGCAATAAGACTTAATGATAAATATTGTATCTGTTTTTCCCTGGCAATCACCTCCTTTGTAATATTTAAAGTAGCAGCAATGAAGGCCAAAGAAGGCTGGATACAATAATGGGGGTATGCTATTAACACAACGCATTGACATCAAATGAAGCTAAAGCTCCAGGAGGCTTGATACCAAGCTGAGGTGTGACAAGAATTATAAAGGTATAGTCTAATCACTAATTAGAGTTAGAATTAGGAATTAGCAATTAAAGAAAAAGTTGAGATGGATAGGAAGCAACTATATGATGACTTAACAATCTTCTTAATTATTATTAAATATAGACCTCCTTTTAAATTGTCTGAAATCAATTGTTTTAATAAAATATTACAAAACAAGAGACTAAGAGATCATAACTACCTTGCTCCATGATATCAAATCACTTAGTTGAAAAACCAGAACAAAACGATGGTTTCCTGAACTTGGGAGTTCTTTCAAATACACCAAACGCTCCCCTTTCTCTATATTCACAATGCAACTTTATGTTCACATGTCATGGAACTACATATTTATGGGAATTATATGCTTATATTATATGGGAATTTATAATACTTTCCCATAAAGCCCTGCCACTGAAGGTGCTAGCAATTAAGAACCCCTTCCACATCATAAGCCTTCTTCAGAACCTCTAAAAGCAACTTGAAGATGGAGACCATGTCATATCCCATCCTTTTACTCTTTTGGTGCTTCATCACACAGCAGACACTCAGCAAATGTTTGAAATGAACATTTGCTGAAGGTCTAATTCACATGTTTGGTAGGTGGTATCATTGTTAAGAATGACATGAAGGATCAGATTTAGGAAATAAAAATCCTTTAAGGTTGCTCTATTTCTGCTTAAACTTCTCTATTCTGGGAGACGAAATCAATCAGTTTGAGAAGAAAAAAAAAACAGGTCATCACAAAGGCACATAAGAACATAGATACTACCAAAACTGTACCTAGCCTGATTATTCCACAGTACATAAAAATCAAAAGGTGGCTATAATGCTATTAAATATGCTAAAGATATTGGGTATAAAAAGATCCTAACTATGCTAAACATAATCAGGGATTGTGGGGCGCAGCAGGAAGTCACTATCATCCCTAAAACTATAGATCAGAGGGAGAAAGCAGTGATTTACCAGAGCCCAAGTCCAAGGTCACCAAGTAGAAAAACAGAACCAAGGCAGGCTGTCTGGCAGAAGCTGGCACTACAAAGGAGTGCAGAGAGGGAGAAAAATACTTTCTTTTCCTCCTACTTTCCAAACTCCTTTCAATACCTCCCAATGGCTGAACCCAGGCAGAAGCCAGCTAATTTGGGAACTTGAAAAATGCCACCTACTAGAATCACTTTCCCTTTAAAACAGAAAAGAGAAAGAGTAAAGAATAAATCTGAGGGTAATCAGTCATAGGACTGGCATGAACAGCAAGTACACATGCCCTTGCAGACTCCCTACTTATGTCGTATGTCTCTGTCTTACTTATCTTTTATTTACCCCTCAATGCTATTTTCTTGTTTGTACTCTTAAGGTTAGCTGCCGCGAATCTGTTGTGTAGAAAAGCAGATCTAAATAAACATAAACATGAATGTACACACAAAAAAATAAAACTTTAAAGTACGAAATGACTAATGACAATAAAACAGAAGTGTTTATAATATATATTGTACAAATCAAAAATTTTTCCTCATTAATATTTTTCAAATTCAAATTGCTATTTTACCACCAATAGACATCAGCTTAATGGTAAAAGTAAGAAAATTTAGAAGTCACTTCTTTATTATCAAAGTGAATTACCTAGTGTAAAGATTTATTATGAAGCTGGCAGTAAAACAAAAATGCTTCCTAAAAATACAAACTACATATCACAGCAAAGAGAACATTGTTGGGTGAAAGTGCTTTCAAAAACCTCATCAACTCTATGATTAATAATGTACATTCATTGTTTAATCTTTTACATTTTTAATATAGTTACCTTCTCCCACTGAGTGCTGAATAAATTACATCATTAAACAAATAATTTATTACTTGCCCACCTAAGATTGCAAGGCACACTACTTAAACCTCATGAGTGGACCAAGATATGTTCTCGTCAAACATTAAATACAAATTAAATGCCTCAGTGCAAAAAAATACACCTAATTCTTCTGGAGAAAAGAAATGCAAGGTAAAGATTTGCCTACATGATATAAAATCACCTTACTAAGCTATGTTTTAAATAGCCACATCAAAATCATTTCTAACAGGAATTTTGAGATTGTCTTTCCTTTAACATACCTGGAATCCAAGAACTACCCATTTTACAAGTTTGGTTTAGGGTTTTTTCCCTTAATTGCTAAGTTAACTTTTTGTTTCGAGATAACTGTAGATACACAAAGAGTTTTCAGAAATAATAACTACAGAGATTCTAGTACGTTTTACCCAGTTTCCCCTTCAATGGTAACATCTCGAAAAGCTATTAATATATACAATATCACAACCAGAATGCTTACATTGATAGTCAAGCTGTAGAATATTTCCATCACCACCAGGATCCCTATGTTGCCCTCTTACAGTAACACCCATTTCCTTCCTATTAGTGTGCTAATTTGGTTTACAGTATTACAATGACTTTCAAATATTGAACCAGCCTTGCACTTCTGAAATAAACACTTAGTGTTTAGTTCTTTTTATATGTTGCTGAATTCTGTTTGTTAATATTTTCTTAAGAATTTCTGCATCTATATTCATAAAGGATATTGATCTGTAGTTTTTATTTCTTACATTGTATTTGTCTGGGCTTAGTACAAGGGTAGTACCAGCTTCATAAAATGAACTGGGAAGTATTCCCTCCTCTTCTATTTTCTGGAAAAGATCACATAGAATTAAATTCTTCCTTGAACTTCTGATAGAATTTTCCAGCAAAACCACCTGGGCCTAGAGATTTTGGGGGGAAGAATTTTTAAATTACAAATTCAATTTCCCAAATAATTATAGGGCTATTCAAATTGTCTATTTCATATTGGTTGAATTATGGCAGTTTCTGTTTTTTGAAACACTGATTCAATTCATCTAAGTTATCAAATTTGTGAACATAGAGCTGTTCATAGTGTTCCCTTATTCTCCTTTTGATTTCTACAGGGTCTACAGTGATACTTTTTCCCCCTGATATTGGTAATTTGTCTTTTTTCTTTTGCAGTCTTGTGAGAAGTTTGTCAATTTTTTTGGCCCTTTCAAAGGACAAGCTCTTTATTTCATTGATTTTCTCTGTTTTCCTGTTTTCAATTTCACTGATTTCTGCTCTTTATGATATTCTTCTTTCTGCTTGCTTTTAGTTTATTTTGCTTTTCTTTTTCTAGGTTCTTGAGGTAGGAGCTTAAATTATTGAAACTTTTCCACTTTTCAAATGTATGCACTGAGTGCTCTAAATTTCCCTCTCAGCACTGCTTTATTCATGTTGCATTTTCATTTTTATGTTGCATTTTCATTTTTACTCAGTTCAATGTATTTATTTCTTGAAACTTCCTCTTTGACTCATTGATTATTTAGAAGTATGTTGTCCAGTTTCCAACTATTGGAGATTTTCCTATTATCTTTCTATTATTGATTTCTAGTTTGATTCCTCTTGGTCAGAGAATAGACTCTGTATGATTTTAAGTTCAAGTTTGTTGTGGTTTGTTTTATGGCCCAGGATATTCCATGGACTCTTGAAAAACCTGCGTATTCCACTGCTGTTGGAGTGTTATGTAAATGAGACTATAGAGCATTCTATATATGTAAACATATAAATTTTGCACGTTAAAGACAAATTCCAAAAGTTGTTTTTCTCCTATAGGTAGGTGCCAATTTTTTTTTTTTTCAAATTTTAATTGTGATGTATCTTGGCATGAGTTTAGCCTGCTTGGAGTTCACTCAGCTTCTTGAATCTGAGGTTTATGTCTTTTGCCAAATATGGGAAGTTCACAGCCATTATTTCTTCAAGTACTTTTCCAGCTCTGCCCTCATTCTCTTCTCCTTCTGAAACTCTGATGACATAAACATTAGATCTTTTGTTACAGTCCCACAAGTTCCTGAAGCTCGATTCTTTTTTTTGATTTTTTGTTTATTTTTCTACCTGTTGTTTGGATTGGATAATTACATTCTTACATTCCCAATTCACTAATTCTTTCCTCTGTCCCTTCTATTCTGTTGTTGAGATAACATAGAAATAGGAAAGAGATGGATCTCCATGTTCCCAGAGGTCCTTGGTTTAAATAATTTTTTAAACTGGTTTATTAACTATTAATACAAAAGATACTCTATAATTGCTTGCTTTTTGAAAATGTGTATAACACTATTTCCATTCATTACTTCTATAACAGTTTATACATTTGAAAAATTGATTAAAGAAAAATTTTAATGTCAGTCATTTTACTAAAGGAAATTTTTGGTAGATTTGTGTGGAAAAGCAACTGTTTTTAATTATTTTTTATTTGCAGAAGAATATTTAAATATTAACATTAAATTATTCCCCCAAATATTTGTGGAGTCTATTTTTTTTACGTGTTTAGCTACATTGATAGATAGGAAAACCAAAACCCTTAAAAGAACGCAGGGTCAGTCTTTAAATAGGAAGCCTAAGGTAGTTAAGGACTGGTTGCTGGGGATTCAGAACCAGGTATAGGAAACCATGCACCAACTGCAAGGTGTTCCAGAGCAGTCCATGTGAGCCTTACGGCAAGAATCCCTGATGCATTGTTCTAGACAAACCACAAAATCCAAGAGAGAGAATATTACATAGGAAGAAACAAAATTATATCAGAGAGGACTAAGATGTGGAAAAAATACATAAAGCAGTTAAAAATCATTACAGATTAAAGAGAAAGCACAAGCTACTGTCCAAAATTTACAGATAGTTATCCATAAAGTTGACTTAATCTGTCTACAGCCTTTGAAATAGCAACAATTCATTGTAGACTAGCATTTTTAAAAAAATATTAGCTTATAGTTATTTTACCAACTGGGAAAAACAGCTCAAGAGAGTCAAGAGATCCATCAATAAATATTTTATATTGACTAGCTTTTTTGTACAACAATGAAAGGCTGTGGGTAAATGGTTTCTATAGATGGCTGAAGATTTAAGTAACTGTAAAATTCTAATCTTATTATAAATTGTACTGCCATTTCAAATTAATGGAGCAAAAGAAGGAATTCAAATAATGAAACTATAATAACTGGCTAACCTGTTTGGAAAAAATAACCTGCATCTCTTACTGCTTACACCAGAAATCTAAACTGTATCACAGATATGAATGTAAAACAAACAAAAAACAACTAAAACAATAATATATTAGAATATAAGTTCTGGAGAAAAAAATTTAAGCATAAAACTAAACCATTAAAAATGACAGACACTTTACAACATAAATTTTTAAAATAATATACCAAGTTATCAGACAACTGAAAAACCAGAAGAAAAACATTTGTAACATATGATAGATAGCATTAATGTCTTTGTAAAGAAGTGGTCAAATAATAAACATATGCCCCAGTTGAAAAATTATTGAAGGACCCAAACAATTCGTTCTCATACGTACAAAAATACAAACAGCCAACAAACATAAGAAAAATGTTTTAACCTCCCCCAAAAGAAAATAAATGCAAAAGCAAACAATTAGATGACATTTAAAATTAAATAGAATTGGAAAAGTATGAATAAACTGGCACTTTCTCACTGGTGGGAAAGTAGTAGTAAGAATGTAAATTGATAGAACCACTCTGGAGGGCAATCTGATAAATGTCTAATACATTTAATGTGTACAAATCCTTGACCCCACAACTCCACTATTAGGAAATCTATCCTTCTGGAACACTCAAACATGAAATGTATGCACATATATTTCATACACATATTGCAGCACTGAAAAAAAGACACAAAAAAGGGTAGCACCAAATTATTTATCATTATAGAGTAAAAGAAAGGCATATTTATGAAATAATATTAAGTCATTAAAAAGGATGAGATAAACCTATATGGAAATATATCCATAGTTGTTAAGTGAAAATAAGTAAGTTGCAAACTAGTATGCATAGTATAATCTCATTTTTGTTCAAAATAAAGCAATGTGTTGGAATATGCATATATACTATAAACTGGCAAATTACAGCTGGATGGCTACCTATCTTTGAAAATAAAAGTTTTACTAGAACACAGCCATGCTCCTTTATTGTAACAGATATCGTATGATCCACAAAGCCAAAAATATTTACTATTTAGCCCTTTAAGAAAAAAGTATGCCAACACTGACATATACCAAATTAACTGAATTATTTCTGCTCTACTTTTGCTTACCTATGTTATATATTTCTGTAATATCTGAATATTTATAATAAACATACCATGTGGCCATTAAATGATATGTATATATTCACTGACACAGAAATATCCCTGCTATATACTAAGTATTAAAACAGTTTTTAAAATGCAATGTGTAATGGAGAGTTTCAGTTCCCAAACAATAGCATAGAAGCACACTGGCTTCATTTCCCTCAACAGAAAATCAAAAATAGATATATAGTGCTAAGATTATCAACAGAAATATCCCAGAACTCAAATATGAGGAGGATGAGACAGTTCCTGGGGCCACAAAGAAGTGAAAAAACTCCGAGCAGACAGTTAAGAGAATTGGACTTCCATATCTATGACACCCCTCTCTCCAATCCACCCAGCACCAAGCACGTGGAAAATTTCCCCGACTCATAGTTCCACGCTGGAAAAAGTGAGAATGAGGTGGACGACCAGCTTAACCACCATCCCTGGCAGGAGACCTGTCCCTGCCTCAACCCACAGGAAGCATCAGAAGTGCCTGAAAGGAAAAATATCCCGAAGACAGCCAGAGACAAAAAAGGGAAGCAGGACTACCATTTCCAGCTCTGGAAATCCTGTGCTGTAATTTGGCTAAAGAAGATGCCAAATCATAGTGGCTGTCCAACAGCATCACACTATAGAAGGTTTGTTCCACAAGTCCCCTGGGCATGAACCCCTAACCAACCATCCCACACTACCAGGATATCCCCTTTGGGACCTCCCCCATTTGGGAAGAAGGGCACTCTGTTTACTACAACCAAGGCAATCCAGGACTTAAGGTGCCATCTAATGCTGAAAAAGCAGCAGCAACCAAGTGGGAAAAAAGAAAGAAAGAAAATTAACAGGTAAATTACAAGAATCTCTGAGCAGACACAGCCAATAAAAATCAAAACAAGCCAAGAGAAGACTGAAATAAATAACTAATCCTTCAATGAAAAGACATAGACATACATCCACAAGAAACAATAGCAAACTAAACCATGACCTCCAAAAATAGACAAATCAAGGAAGCAGTGAATGAACCTAGTAAGACAGCAATATGTGAATGTTCTGACAAAGAATTCAAAATAGTAGTTTTAGGGAAACTCAATGGTCTCTAAGATAATACAGAAAAGGGATTCAGAAATTTATCAGAGGTATTCAACAAAGAGATTGAAATAATAAAATCAAACAAATCTTAGTACTAAGAAATACATTTGTTGAACTAAAAAATTTATTAAAGGCTTTCAACAGTAAAATAGATCAAGCAGAGGAAAGAATCAGTGAGCTCAAAGACAGGCTACTTAAAAATACACAGCCAGAAGAGAAAAATGAAAGAAGAATGAAAAGGAATAAAGATCACCTATAAGATACAGAAAATTACCTCAAAAGACCAAATATAAGAATTATTGGTGTTCAAGACGGAGGTAAGCAAGAGCAAGAGGTAGACAGATTATTCAAAGAAATAACAGAAACTTTCCAAAACTTGAGAAAGAGATTCATATCCAAGGACAGGAAGGTCAGAGAACACCAAACATATTTGACCAAATAAGACTTCACCAAGGTACATAATAATCAAACTCTCAAAGGTCAAGGACAAAAAGAGGATCCTAAAAGCAGCAAGAAAACAGAAGCAAATATCATATAAAGGAGCTCCAATTTGTCTGGCAACAGACTTCTCAACAGAAACCAGACAGGCCAGGAGGGAGTAGGATGACATTTTTAAAATGCTGAAAGAAAAAAACTACCATCCATGAATACTCTATGCAGCAAAGCTATCCTTCAAATATGAATGGGAGAAAAGGACTTTCTCAGGCAAACAAAAGCTGAGAGAATTCACCACCACCAGACTCATCTTATACAAAATGATAAAGAGAATTCTTCAATCTGAAAAAAAAAACCAAAACACTAACAGGTAAAAAGAAAACATTTGGAGGTATAAAACACACTGGTATATTAAGTACTTGGAGATATCCAAAATAATATTGTAATTGTGGTGTGCAATCAACTGATAAATCTATCAAAGACAGTAATAGCTACCACAACCTGTTGAAAAAAGTAATATAAAAATATGTAAATTGGGACAGCATAAAGTCAAAATGTAGGAAGGGATGAAATTAAAGTGTAGGTTTCTTTTCTTTTTTCATTTTTTCTTTGTTGTTTTCTATTTTTTTCTTTGTGATCTAAGTTGTCATCTCTTTAAAATAATGTGATATATCTATAAGATTTTTTTGTAAGCCTTATAATATAACCACAATGCAAAAACCTGTAATAGATTCACTGAAAATAAAAAGCAACAAATTAAAACATACTACAAGAGAAAATCACTTAACCACAAAAAAAAGACAGGAAGAAGGAAGAGAGCAGTTACAATAACAGCCAGAAAACCAGTAACAGAATAGCAGTAGTAAGTCCTTATTTATCAATAATAACACTGAACATAAATGGACTCAATTCTCTGATTAAAAGACATAGAGTGGTTGAATGAATAAAGAAACATGACCCAATTATATGCTGTCTACAAGAAACTCACTTTGCCTATTAAAACACAAATTGGGCTGGGCACGGTGGCTTATGTACCATCACTTTGGGAGGACAACTTGGGAGGATCACTTGAGGCCAGGAGTTCAAGACCAGCCTGGGCAACACAGAGAGACCTTGACTCTACAAAAAAAAAAAAAATTTAGCCAGGTGCAGTGGTGGGCACTTGTAGTCCTAGCTACTCAAGGGGATAAGTTGGGAAGATTGGTTCAGCCCAGGAGTTCAAGGTTGCTGTGAGCTAGGCTGACACCACAGCACTCGCCTGGGCAACAGAGTGAGACTCTGGGTCTCAAAAAAAAAAAAAAAAGGGAAAATGGAAAGATATTGTATATTCGTGGATTGGAAGAATACTGTTAAAATGACAATACTACTCAAACCAATTCACAGATTCAATGCAATTCATATCAAAATACCAATAACATTCTTCACAAAAACAGAAGCAACAATCCTAAAATTTTTATGAAACCACAAAAGACCCTAAAGAGTCAAAACAATCCTGAGCAAAAAGAACAAAGCTGGAGGCATCATGCTACCTGACTTCAAAATATACCACAAAGCTATAGTAACCAAATAAGCATAGTCCTAGCATAAAAACAGAGACATAGACTAATGGCATAGAATAGAGAATGCAGATATAAATCCACATATTTACAGCCAACTCATTTTCAACAAAGGTGCCAAGAAAATACAATGGGGAAAGAACAGTCTCTTCAATAAATGGTCCTGGGAAAACGGGATAACCATATGCAGAAGAATGAAACTAGACCCCAATCTCTCACCATATGCAAAAAATCAAGTCAAAATAGACAAATGATTTAAATCTACGACCTGAAATTATGAAACTACTAGAGGAAAACATTGGAGAAATGGTTTAGGACTTTAGTCTGGGCAAAGATTTTTGGGGAAAGACCACAAAAGCACAGGCAACCAAAGCAAAAATAGACAAATGAGATTACATCAAGCTAAAAACCTTCTGCACAGCAAAGGAAACAATCAACAAAGTAAAGGGACAACCTACGGAATGGAAGCAAATATTTGCAAACCATCCGACAAGAGATTAAGAAGCAGAATATATAAGCTCAAACAACTCAATATCACACACACAAAAAAAAACAATTTAAAAATGGGCAAAATATCTGAATAGACATTTTGCAAAAGAAGACATACAAATGGCCAACAAGTATATTAAAAGATGTTCAACATCACCAATCAGAGAAATGCAAATCAAAACCTCAATGAGGTATTATCTCACCCTAGTTAAAAAGACTTTTATCAAAAAGACAGGGAATAACAGATGCTGATGAGGATGTGGAGAAAGGGAAACAAAATTGAAAACAATACAATTTATGCATCTGTATCTGTCACAAGTACCTCCATCTCAGTTTACACCCACTCTTTCATCTCTAGGAATCTAAATTTGATCCTTAAGAGCAAATGCAGACTAACCCTCATCACTTCAGGAAAATCATCATAAAGGGGAGAAGGAAAAATAGAAAGTGTCTTTACCAGGGCCTTTCCAGGTAAAGATGGTAAGCTGAACATAGGCATCTAACCTATGCTGACTCTAGATACCTCACCAAAACTATAAAGTTGTTTTTCTCTTTTTCTTTTTTCTTTTTAAGGCCTAAATCCACAAGGTCAAAGATAACAAGAAGGGACATAATAGCAACAAAACTTCAGAAGCTGAATGGTAACTGACTCAGCCGACCTGAAAAGGGTGAATCTTAAATGAGAAGTAACAAAAGCCAAGAAACAATCCAATATTCTCCACAGAACCCCACCCCAAAAGGCCCAGGAATTTTACGCCAGACATTACTGAAAATAAGGGTAAAGAAGGGACTAAAAATAGAATGAATTGGTGAAAAAATCTGTCTATGAAGCAATTTTGATTGCTAAATCTTCTACCCCACTCCAAAACCTCCCCCACCACAGAAGCTCTGAGATGTATTTTTTGAAGCAGATAAAGCAGTTGAGGGCCTGGGTACCCACACTGAAAACTATAGTGAGTACTGAAACCATCCCTCCTCATCCAGCCTTTTTCTCTCACTCAGATCCCAGAACACTTATAGGTCTACACTCTCCAGCAGCACACTGGAAGTACTTCTCTAGGTATCTGACCTGCTAAAGAGGAAAGACCTAAGTACATTGATATTAGAGATAATTCCAAAGAAAGAAAACACACTGATACTGTGTAATGAAGAATTTAGCTGATCTTTGTCTCTGGTTCCTGGGAGGTAGCCACTAAATGCTTGGGATTTCCTAAGTAAGGAATGTGTTTGTTAGTCATGGTGGGCCTCTGGGACAACACCTGTTAGCTTATATTAAGGAGATGACTCAGAGTGGGCCCCTAGATATTTTGTGCTAATGAGATGACTCAGGATGAGGGCTGGCCATGCCAGAAAGACAAACCATGTGATTAGAAGGTCGGGGGACTTTCAGCCAACCTCCAGGTAGGGGAGGAGAGCTGGAGAATGAGTTCACCCACATGGTCAATGGTTCAATCAAGCATGCCTATATAATGAAGCCCCAATAAAAACTCTGTACAGTGCAGTTTGGGTGAGCTTTCCTAGTTGGCAATACTCTGCATATTACAATACGTTGATGTGTCTTGATGTGCCAGGAGGGTAATGTGTCCTGCCTCCATGAGAAGAGGATAATGGAAACTGCATTTGGAACTCTTCCGGACCTTGCCCTATGTATGTCTCCCTTTGGCTGCCTTTCTGATTTCTATCATTTTGCTGTAATAAAACTAACAATAAGTATAGTCAGCCCCCATATCTGCAGAGGATGGTTCCAGGACCCGTCATGGATACCAAAATCCACAGAAGCTCAAGTCCCTTAGTCAGCCTTCCAAATCCACGGGTTCCATATCTACAAATTCAATCAATTGCAGGTTAAAAATACAGTATTTATGTTGAAAGTACTGTGTAGTACTTTCAGTGAGTTCTGTGAGTCATTCTGGTGAATCATCAAACATGAAGGGGTAATGGGAACCCATGAATTTGTAGCCACCTTGTCAGAAGTGAGAGTGGCCTGGGGACACTCAAACTAGTGGCTGGAGTCCGAAGTGAGGGAAGTCTGGTGGAGGACTGTGCTTTTAACCTGTGCTTTTAACCTGTGAAGTCTGGCCTAACTCCAGGTAGCTGGCAACAGAAGTAAGTCATTGGAGATATTAAGGATCTACCCAAGGAAATGTCCAAGCCAGATCATCCTATACTGAATACCATCCAACAACTCAGTACCTGCCATCAACCTTTTAGTGTCCCACTCTTAAATATGGGCAAAAGGCTAAGAATCACCAGACATACTGGAAGAAACATAAAAACACTTCAGAAAACCTATGACTGATAACCTCAGAGAGAGAAAAAAAAAGAACCCTTAGAAATTAAAAGTGAGAGACAAAATGAAAAACTCTATGAAGGGCTATAAAATAAAGCTGAGGAAATCTCTCAAAAAATGAAGCAAAAAGACACGAGATAGAAAATAAAGAAGGGAAAAATCACAGGACTTCGGGGGGCCCAAATGCAGAATAACAAAATTCCAGAGAGAATGAAAAAAATAACTAGAAATCAAATAAATAATTTAAGAAAATATCCCAGAATTGAAAGACATAAATTGCAGGATGCAAAGTACCCACTGGGGACCCAGCACACGTATGAAATAGATTTACATTCAGGCAAATCACTGAGAAATTTCAGAACAATGTGGGACATAAATCTTATAAGCTTCCAAAAAATAAGTCACATACAAAAGATAAAGAATCGGAATGGCATTAGATTCTCAAAAAGAACACTGGAACCTAGGGGGATAAAAAACAGATCAAAACCTTTACAATTCTTAGGGGGAATGATTTCCAACCTAGGATTGTACGCCCAGCCAAACTCATAATTAAGCATAAGGGTTGAGTGGAAAAAGACTTTTTCAGATACACAAGGACTCAAAACCTTTACCTCCCTTGTACCTTTCTCAGGAATCTCCTGAAAGATCTATTCCCCTAAAAACAGGGAGTAACCAATGAAGATGAAACTACAGAATTCTAGGGAACAGGAGATCCAACCCAAGAGAGAGTTAGGCAAAGGGAATCCCCAAGATGATGGTAAATTGAGATCCTAGAACAATCTACTGCTGCAAGCCAAGAGCAAGACAGTCCAGACTAGAGCCAGTCAGAAGGCTCCAGGACAGATTTATTCAAGATAAAGTGAAAAAATACTTAATATGTCTGAACATACCAGGAGGATATTTGTACAACCGTAGGGGATGGGGTGGAAAAGTAGGCAAAACAAAAATTGATACTTATTAATTCTAGGGTGAAAAATAAAGTACAGGTAAGGGAAAGTAATCATAATGTCATACAGGAATACCTCTTTTTATTATGCTTCACTTTGTTGCATTTCACAGATACTGCATTTTTTACAAATTGAAGGTTTGTAGCAACCCAGCATGAAGCAAGTGTATTGGTGCCTTTTTTCTAAAAGCACATGCTCACTTTGTGTCTGACACATTTTGGTAATTCTTGCAATATTTCAAACTTTTTTATTATTATTATATCCATTATGTTGATCTATGATCTTGGATGTTACTATTGGAATTGTTTTGGGAAGCCTTGAACCATACTCATATAAGATGGCAAACTTAATCCATAAATGTCTGTTCTGACTGCTCTACCAACTGGCTATTCCCCCCGTCTACCTCTCTTTGGGCCTTCCTATTCCCTTAGACACAACAATATTGACATTAAGCCAAGTAATAACCCTACAATGGCTTCTAAGTATTAAGTGCAAGGAAGAGTAACACATCTCTCACTTTAAACTAAAAACTAGAAACGATTAAGCTTAGTAAGAAAAGCATGCAAAAAGCCAAGACAAGCCAAAAGCTAGATCTCTTATGCCAAACAGCCAAGTTGTGACTGCAAAGGAAAGTTCTTGGAGAAAATTAAAACTGCTATGCCAGTGAACACATGAATGATAAGAAAGTGAAACAGCCTTATTGCTGATATGGAGAAAATTTTAGTGGCTTGGATAAAAGGTCAAATCAGCCACAACATTCCCTTAAGCTAAAGCCTAATCCAGAGCAAGGCCCTAACTGTCTTCAATTCTATGAAGGCTGAAAGGGGTGCAGATCTGCAGAAGAAAAATCTAAAGCTAGCAGTTGGTTCTTGAAGGTTAAGGAAAGAAGCCATCTCCATAACATTAAAGTACAAGGTGAACCAGCAAGTGCTGATGTAGAAGCTATAGCAAGCTATTCCGAACATCTAGCTAAGATCGTTTATGAAGGTGGCTACGCTAAACAACAGATTTTCAATGTAGACGAAACAGACTTCTATTGGAAGATGGCACCATCTATGACTCATAGCTAGAGAGAAGTCAATGCCTGGGCTTCAAAGCTTCAAAGGATACACTTACTCTCTTGTTAGGGATTAATTCAGCCGGTGACTTTAAGTTGAAGCCAATACTCATTGACCATTCCAAAAATACTATGACCCTTAAGAATTATGCTAAATCTACTCTGTGTGTCCTCTATAAATGGAACAAAAAAGCCTACATGACAGCATATCTGTTTACAGCATGGTTTACTGAATATTTTAAGCCCAATGTTGAGACCCACTACTCAGAAGGGTTTTTTTGAAATATTACGGCTCGCTGATAATGCACCTGGTCACCCAAGAGCTCTGATGGAGATACAGGAAACGTATGGGAAGACTAATGTTGTTTTCCTGTCTGCTAACACAATATCCACTCTACAGCCCATGGATCAAGGAGTCATTTCAACTTTCAAGTCTTAATATTTAAGAAATACGTTTTTAGGCCAGGCACGGTAGCTCACGCCTGTAATCCTTCTTGGCACTCTGGGAGGCCAAGGCGGGAGGATCACTTCAGCTTAGGAGTTTGAGATCCGCCTGAGCAAGAGTGAGACCCCATCTCTACTAAAAATAGAAAGAAATTAGCTGGGCATGGTGGCATGCGCCTGTAGTCCCAGCTACTCAGGAGGATGAGGCAGGAGGATCGCTGGAGCCCAGGAGTTTGAGGTTGCTGTGAGCTAGGCTACCACCACAGCACTCTAGCCCAGGCAACAGAGCAGAGTCCGTCTCAAAAGAAAGAAAAGAAAAAGAAATATATTTTCATAAGACTATAGCTGCCAGAGACAGTAATTCTTCTAACAGATCTGGGCAAAGTAAATTGAAAATCTTCTAGAAAGATTCACCATTCTACATACCATTAAGAATATTCATGATTGAGAGAGGTGAGGAGTAATAAAAAAAAAGAAAAAGAAAAAGAACATTCATGACTCATGGAAGGAGGTCAAAATACTAACATTCACAGGGATTTAGGAAAAGTTGATTCCAACCCTCATAGATGATTTTGAGGGGTTCAAGGCTTCAGTAAAGGAATTAACTATGGAATTAGAAGCAGAGCCTGAAGATATGACTGAATTGCTTCAAACTCATGATAAAACTGAATGGATGAGGGGTTGCTTCTTATGGATAAAGTGGCTTTTTGAGATAGAATCTACTCCTGATGAAGGTACTGTGTACATTATTGAAATGACAACAAAGGATTTAGAATATTACATCAACTTAATTCATATAGCAGTGTCAGTGTTTGTGTGGATTGACTCCAATTTTGAAAGAAGTTCTACTGTGGGTAAAATGCTATCAAACATCATCACATGCTACAGAGAAATCTTTCCTAAAAGGAAGAATCAATCATTGCAACAAACTTCACTATTGTCTTATTTTAAGAAATTGCCACAGCCACCCCAACCTTCGACAACCACCACCCTGATCAATCAGCAGCCACCAACATCGAGGCCAGCAAAAAGATCCTCCACCAGCAAAAAGATTATGACTCACTGAAGGCTCAGATGACTGTCAGCATTTTTTAACAATGAAGTATTCTATAATTAAGGCATGTACATTGCTTTTTTAGACATAATGCTATTATACACTTAATAGATTATGGTCTAGTATAAACATTAGTTTTAAATGCTCTGGGAAACCAAAAAATTTGTGTGACTCCTAGCTTTATTGCAATATTCACTTTATTGCGGTGGTCTAGAATAGAACCTGCAATATCTCTGAGATATGCCTGTACATGGCTCAGTAATGAGTATCATTAACACAGTCATAACAGTGCAAACACTATTAGTCTAGCCAAAATTATGAAGGGAAAATGGCAGGACAAGAAGGACATATATATGCAAAGACAGTCAAGAGGTGGGTGGAATGCATTTTTCAGTGAGAAAAAAAACTGAACCTTCACCTTTCATAGTGTAAAGTTAACAGATAATTCCTGTAACTGAAAAACCAAGAAGTAGCTCATAGAGTACGTTATTTAGATATAGAGGTAAACACCAAATAAATGAGATGAAAGAATTTAAAATGCGTGGCTCTGAAGAACTGGAAATTTGTGGACTGTCTGGAATGGGAAGAACTGCCCTTTTTTATTAGAAGAATCATAGCATATCTTGATTTTTTAAATATATGCATATATAACTTTAAACAAACAAAACTGAAATAGAGAAAATGTCCACACATTCATGTACACACAGTTCCAGACAGAGCCATTCTATCTGTTCTTTTTTTTTTTTTTTTTGAAGTCTTAAAGGCAAGAGAGAACATGGCATGATAAGGAACTTAAAACACAGCAGGAATCCAGTATGTGAAAGAGAGAATGGCAATAAACAATACTGGCGATATAGGCATATCCTGCTTCTTAGGAATTAATAAATGCTATATGATTGATTGCTTATATTGGGACAATCAGGAAAATTTAAATATAAACTAGGTATGATAAATGTTATTATATTATGTAGAAGAAGGTCCTTTTTAAAGAGAAAGGGAGATATATATTTTAAAGAGATATATATCTAGCAGTTAATGTTACAATTTCTATGATTTACTTTAAAAAATCTTCAACAATTAGATTTAGAAAGTGCAAAATGTTAATAATAGTTAAATCTAGGTGATGAATATATGAGTATTTATCATACTATCCCTCTTTTTCAGTACTCTGGAAAATTTTCAAAATAAAAAGTCAAGAAAAAAATTACTTTATCAAGACCTATGCATGAAGTAATGAGTTCAATTTTCATGACTATGTTTAAACAGGGACAGAATGAGACTAGAAATATTCTACAGTTATCTTACCATATCCTGCCATAGAAGCACCATTCTCCACATCCACTGTGTTCTTATTTTCCTCTGCTAGAGCTTTAACATATCTTTTGCTTAAATCTAGTATTTGTTCACGTAACTTGACACTGCTTTGATGTCTTGGTTGTTGAAATGTGTAGTGCAGTAACATCAATCCCCAAATGAGTCCAAATACAAGCAACAGTAAACTCAATTTCTGAGACATATTTTTTCTTGAGATTGTAAAAAACATTTCTGATGGAGTAAAAAGACTTGAGAGAAAAGTGGTAACTGGAGACAAGCCACCAAACAATCAAGACTTTTGCAAGAAAAAAGAAAAAAATTTCCTCTAATATTGTATATTCTTCATCTTCAGCAAGGTTGTATCCACTCTATTAACTCTGTAAAATTAAAGGAAAAAAAGGTGATTAGTCTTAATCTGTATTAGTAACAAAATAGATAATGATAAAGAAAAGACTCTATAGTTTTGGTTTGGAATTATATCATGTTCTTTGACAATTTTCTCCACCACTAAGCTTTCTGGTATTTTATCAATTTAATTTACATAACTTTTCAAAATTTGAATTAGAAATAAATGTCAGTTCATTGAAAATATCTGAAAAAATGCCCCCATGGTCATAAAACTCTTCAAATGATTTCTCAGTTGTAACTAAAACCATGGACATAAAAGATTTATAAGAGATCTCGGTCTACTCAAATACATGTCACCAATGTAAATGCCAAAAGCCATTCCTCCTCAAAAAAAAAAAAAAAGAGATGCTAAAATGAAAGTTAGAAATAAAGAAAGATAAAACAGATTAGAAAATCAAAATGCCTATCTAACAAAGATTCCCACAATATAAATAGAGTGTGCCAATGTTTGAAAATGTCACTAGAAGATATTACTAACAGGAATAAGGTAACCTAAGGAACTATCCAACCTAAGATGAAAAATAAGTTATAATTTCTAAGTTTATATCTCATAAAACTATGCCAAACGTAATAATGAATGGTGATCATTTAATGACAAGTGCTAAAGCAGATTAGAACATTTTTCTATATTTCCAAATTTATAATCCCACATTTTAAATGAGGAAGGTATGCATTTGCATAATTTAAGAAAAAACTGAAAGGTTATACTTCAATTTTTTAAAAAAGAGAAGGTGATGACAATTACGGAATCTAGAAAGACCAGCAGAGTAATAAAGTATATCAACCACCAGAGTGCCCAGCAAAGAAAACTTTGATTACATCAAATGAAGCAAAAGTCTTTAGGTAAAAATATACCTGGAGTCAAAATAGTACATTTCACAAGGATATTTCACAGCTTGCTGGAAACAATCCTTAAGAACTTTTCAACTTCCTGTAACATAGGCAAATAAAATATCCCAATTTTCATTCTCTTACTAGGGAATGTCACATAACTGAACTAATAAAATCTAGTTTGAGGATAAGATTCAAAATGAATACAGTGTAATATTAGGGTAACAAACCTTGCAGAGCATTCAGTCACTTTCATTCAACAAACATTTATTGAACCAGCACACAGGTTAGGCATTAGTTAGGGATGCTAGAGTTCTACCCTAGAAATTTGCTTTCATTCCCCATCCCACCCCTTTTTTTGGGGCAGGATCGACCAGGTATAGAAATTTGCTTTCAAACCTATTTTTAAAATAAGAAAACATATTTTTTAATCTTATGCAAAAAAATCAAAATACAAAAACGCGTACAATCAAAGCTTTTCTACTAGATGTGTGTGTGTTGAGTTATGTGTAAGAGGGGAAATTTTCTGCCCTGCCAATTCACCTGTCGTGCTCAGAAAACTCCCACTCTTCCTTTTCCAGCCCCTGCCATGCAGCCACACAGTCCCTTACGCACCTCTACTAAATTCTGGGGCTCCAAGTTTGAACAACCCACCTACTCTTGTTGAAGTTTACCTATCCTGCCAAACCTCACTATAAGCATGAGTATACCACTAACTGGGTATATTAGTTACTGTAGTGTAATAATAACTACATTAGGGATTAACTCACTTACAAATTTTCTTCTACTTCTGCTTATTTCTTTAGTTACCCACACACAGAAAAAAATCCCTTTAGATCTTATAAAAGCAATACCATTAATATCAATAATGGATTACTAAACTTTGTTTTATTAGCAAAATCAGGTAAATATAACCTAATATTTTTTCTATAGAGGTTTTACATTCGACTTGAGTTCAGAAAGTGGAAATTCTTGATTTCCAAGCCAAAATTTTTTAAGTTTTTTTTACATATTTATATTAAATTTATTCTTCATTCATAAATCTTTACTGGTTCCTCTGTCTCCTCAAGTATGACCTATGTGTTGAACTATTTATCCTTGCACCCAGTGGAAGGACCAAACCAAAGGCAAAGAGGGAACTTTAGTTAAATAACAGCAACTACCAATACCATAATTGCTTACTACATACTAGATACTACTCTAAGCACCTTATATAAATTAACTCATTTTATTCTCACAACATTGCATACTAATGTTAAGATTCTCACTTAACAAGTAACAAAACTGAGGCAAGGAGAAGTTAAATAATTTGTCCAACATCATACAACTAGATAGTGGTAGAGACAGTGGTTAAAAGCTCAGGATCTTAACCACTGCCCCTCTTCTATAGCAAAGGCAATAAAACAGTAGCAGTACAAAGTGCAACAGTGAACAGTTAATGAGCTCTTATTATGTGCCTAACTCTGAGGTAAACACAAGGGTTATTTTCTATAATATTTACAGTAACTCCATAAGGAAGGTATTATTACTATTGTTATCATTCTCACTTTAAAGCCAATCAAATTAAGACTTAGGTTAACCTGCCTAAGATTTTTACCCAGGCCAAATGACTTCAGTTACCTAAACTTTGGCAAGAGCTAAAAGTCCAAAAGTTCAGAATCTATCTAGCTCTATGAGAACTCATAGGTTTTACAAAACTTCACGAAAGTATCATATCCCAAGACTATAAGTAATGGCATCGGGCAGAGAACTGGGGATATCCTGGGGGATTGGGGTAGGCTGGGGAATGGGATCATCAAACACAGGAAGCCTCATCCTTAAGAGGTAAAGTCCTTCCAAGTAGGTACAAGCTTAAAAGTGCAGGCCACCATGCACTTTGCTTGAACGGTAAGTGGTGGTACCAACGCCAGACATAGAAAGCAAGCACACGTAGTGAACAAGGCAGAGGCCCACTGATGAAGACATGCCCCCAAACTAATAAATCCCAGGGAATAAACAGGCCTAGTTTAAAGCAAGTGTTTCTCAGTGTGAGGGGCCCAAAGAGGGGCCCTAAGTTGCAAACTTTACATAAAGAGCTCATATTGCCCTGTATTGACTGTATATTAAGGACCAACTGTACCACCAGATTCAGAAAAGAGGCCTTCGTGAATGAAAGGTCTCCATAGCCTTGACTCTGGATGGACTGTGTCTGCTCAGCACTGCCCTTAACAAGATAAAAGGAGCCCAAATGCCCATCTCAGAGGGAAGTCAGGAACTTCTATAGGGACTACTATGGTAAGGAATTTATATGCTTTGTAACCTTGTTAGTGTCTATGTGTCTAGTGTTAAGAAGTAAAACATTTAATATGAAAAGGTTTGTCTTTGGGAATAGCAAAGAGGTGAGAAGTTGGGAGCACTTAATCCCACTCTACACTAGGACACCAAAGAATAAAGTGGTTATGGGAGCTACCAGGAAGAAAGGACACCCTGCAGCCTTCTTCAAGTTAAAAAGATGACCCTAAATCAGGTTAAGCCTTTCAAAAGCCCATGAAGATTCCCTCAAGCAACCCAAGAAGGCCTGAAAACTACTGTATCTAAGGGTTTTATTTCCACAAGCAATTCCAAGCAAGGCCAGTAGAAGTAACTAAGATTTCTAAAAGGAGACAATTCTGTCTTTGGTCTCTTCTCAGGGAGTGCTTATTAAAATCACCTGGACAGTTTTTTTTTTTTAAATCACACTCTATACTAATTAAATTAGAAAGTCTGGGGATGTGAGCCAGGCATCAGTATTTTTTAAGAGCACTAAGTTATTCCAAGGTGCAACAAAGTTTGAGAACTGCTCAAATCTCAAATATTTTCATGAAGCAACAATGAAAGCTACAGGAAGCGTTGCTAAATTCAAAGTTATTGGTAAGTTCATCATGTGTGACATAGGAATCCTGCTATTAGACCTCATAATGACCTCGAAAGGGAAGGGGCAAGGGGGACAGAAAACAAGTGACCTTTGCTGGAACCCAAGTCATTACTGCCAGAGTGGGCTAGGCCTTACTATTAGGCAAGAAGGTAGAGTGAAGAGAAAGCAATTTCCACTGTTACCACTTTAGTACCTAGGATCAATATGAATACACTGTTCTATTATCTGAGAGCTATGTCTGTGATTTCATATAGGAAAAAAAAAAAGACAGTAAGTTTTGAATTCTTTAGCAACTGAAAGTAATTTATTTATGTACTTTTTTTTTTTTTTTCAGACAGAGTCACACTCTGTTGCCTGGGCTAGAGTGCCGTGGCGTCAGCCTACCTCACAGTAACCTCAGACTCCTGGGCTCAAGCGATTCTACTGCCTCAGCCTCCCAAGTAGCTGGGACTACAGGCATGTGCCACCATGCCTGGCTACTTTTTTCTATATATTTTTAGTTGCCCAGCCAATTTCTTTCTATTTTTTTAGTAGAGATGGGGTCTTGCTCTTGCTCTTGCTCAGGCTGGTCTCAAACTCCTGAGCTCAAACAATCCACCTGCCTCGGCCTCCCAGAGTGCTAGGATTACAGGCATCAGCTGCCATGCCCGGCCCAACTTACGTACTTTTAATTTAATGATTAGAAAGGAAAATAATTCATAGCCTCAATCCTTAGGAAAGAAAAAGAAAAGGAAGGAGTCAATGTTTCTTCTTTCTGTGCAATGTTCAAAACTGCAAATTACAGAGGAACTTGTACTTGGAACGTCCCCAATTTTTCTTTGTTTCAAGTCCTGACCCAGCTCCTGGAAGGCCACCTAGGTCAGGACAGAGTCACTAACTAGAAACCTGACAAGCCAACACTGAAGCTGAGGGCATACAGTACGGCTACCATTTAGTATCATCTTTATTACGGAGTCCCTCCTCCACCATGATAGTCTTCGCTCTTAAAACTTTTTAATCTTCACTTCCAGGCCACTGTATTAAATTGTTTACTAATCACTAAAAAAAATAAAGAAACAAACTTCAAATTCACCCCCCAAGTAACAACCGGAGAGTTTTAAGGCAAAAAATAAAATCATCATCATTTTCATCATCTTTATTATTTTCTCTTAATATAAACTTCTGAATATTTTTAGGGTTCCCAGGAGAAAGTTCTCACCCAGCTACAGAAATTACAAAAGAAATTAAAGTCTATATGGCACAAAGGTAGAAGAACCAAGGAGAGGAGACACACTTAAAAGGAAGTGCCAGTAAAGTACTAGATCTGAAGAAGGGCAGCAGAGTGTGGTCCAAGTATCATCGCCTCCAATTGGATTCCTACAGCTGTTTCTCAAGTGATTTCCCAGATTCCTCTCCAACCCACTTCAATCCATTCTCTTAGGGCACTCAAAATATTCTTTCAAAAACAAAAGTCATGATTTGAATGGACATTTTGTCAATAAAAAATGTTCAACATCACTAACCACTAGGAAAATGCAAATTAAAACCACTATGAAACACCACTTCACACCCATTAAGATGGCTATTATCCAAAAAAAAAAAAAAAAAAACAGAAAACAAGTGCTGGCAAGGATGTGAAGAAACTGAAACTCTTCTGCACCTGCAGTAGGAATGTAAAATGGTGCAGCCGCTGGGGAAAACAGTATGGTATTTCCTCAAAAACTTAAACATAGAATTATCAAATGATCCAGAATTCCACTTCTGAATATATACACAAAAGAACTGAAAGCAGGAACTCAAATGGATACTTGTACACCAATGTTCATTGCAGCATTATTCATAATAGCCAAAACGTGGAAACAACCCAAGTGCCCATCAATAAACAAAACACACACAATGGAATACTATTCAACCATGTTGGGGTGGGGAACCTGTGGCCTTCTGGATCCTTGAGTGCAGCCTTTTGATTAAATCGAAATTTTACAGAAGAAATCCTTTTAATAAAGGGATTTGTTCTATAAAGTTTGGATTCAGTTGAAGGGCTGCACCTGGGGATCTGGAGGACCATACGTGGCCTTGAGGCCACAGGTTCCCCACCCCTAAATGGAGAGTTATGATTTAATGGGTATAGAAGTTCAGTTTGGGATGATGAAAAAGTCCTAAAGATGGATGGTGGTGATGGTTGCAAAACAATGTGAATGTACTCAATGTCACTGAATTGTACATTTAAAAACCGGTTAAAATGATAAATTTTAGGTTATGTTTTTTTTTTTTTACCATACCCATAAAAGCATATCATATCATTCTCCTGCTTAAAAACCCTTCAACAGTGTCCTACTGCACTTAAAATAACATTCGAATTCTTTACCATAGTCCACAAGGCCCCACAGAATCTGACTTCTACCCCTCTCTCTCTGTCCTAATCTCATACCACTTCCCTCTTGCTCACAGTGCTACAGCACACTAAGCAACACACACTAAATTCTTTCCGAACTAAGGGTCTATACAATTGCCATTCCTTGCCTTGGAATGTTCTTCCCATGACTTGTTCCTTTGCAAGTACTTAGCTCAAATGTCAACTCTTCAAAATGTAGCACTCTCATTCCTATCCCACCTCCAGCCTCAGGTACTCTTTATCATTCTCCATATAAGTTATTTTATCTCTCTAAATCCTGATGCCCTCACTTATATAATGGGGACAACAGTACCTAACTAATACTGGTGAAGATTAAATAACACTTGATAGTACTCAATAAATATTAACCTTTATTATTAATATCAGGTACTCATGCAACAATGCTACCAAATCTTTATAATCTGAGTAGGCAGGGCACGGTGGTTCACGCCTGTAATCCTAGCACTCTGGGAGGCCAAGGCAGGAGGATCGTTTGAGCTCAGGAGTTCCAGACCAGCCTGAGCAAGAGCGAGACCCAGTCTCTAATAAAAAAAAAAAAAAAAAAAAAAATAGAAAGAAATTAGCTGGACAACTAAAAATACATATAAAAAATTAGCCAGGCATGGTGGCACATGCCTGTAGTCCCAGCTACTCGGGAGGCTGAGGCAGTAGGATTGCTTGAGCCCAGGAGTTTGAGGTTGCTGTGAGCTAGGTTGACGCCATGGCACTCTAGCCTGCGCAACAGAGTGAGACACTGTCTCAAAAAAAAAAAAATTAAAAAAAAAAAAAAGATACTCTGAGTAATGTTAGTTAATATAGGAGATATTTTAACAGACCCAAATAAAACTCTTCTGATTAGTTCTCATGGGCCTCCATAATCCAGTCCCAAAAGACCAAATTTATTTCTCATTAGTCACAAAAATATCTCCCTCAATCAAGCCAGTCTTCTCTCTGCCTCACACAATAGTAACAATTATACCTTATATTTATATGATATTTTTATTTACCTAGCATGTTTCCTTACATGTTTCCTGATATTCTCTCATTCAGTTAGTAACAGTCAGCATAAGTCGCAGGCTTGAAAAAGTTTCTACTTAGAATTTGTAGACAACGTGAAATATTCCATTGGTACTAAGTCACTGAAGAATTACCCAGTCCTAAAAGATGACATAACAGCATATTGTTGATGAGAACAGTTCATCTTCCAAATAGCCTAAAAAGAGACTAGATAGAATATCTGTTTAAATGCTATGTCAGCTAGAAGGATTTCCAAACCTCATTACTTTATTCTAACCCACACTGATCTTCCAACTCCCACAGCACATTTTGCTCTATACCAATTGATTTTACACATCATATCATCCAGTCATGTGTGTGAGCCTTGTCTCCTTAATTAAGTCCCAGATCCCTTAACAGGCAAAAATATGGTGCCTTACACTGCTGCCACATCCTGCAAAGAGCCTGGTGAACAATCAGCAGTCACTAAGAAATACCTTATTGTTTAAACACATCCCTGAACCTAACCCCACCTTCTTCCAAGCAGCCATGTGACTTCCCTGCAATGATTTTTGGGGGTAGAGAAGCAAAGCATAGAAATTTGGAGGTAAATTAAAGTATCTTCAATTATCCATTTTTGGGTTGGAAGAAGCCGAGAAGAAATCTAATCCAATCCTCTCAGATTTCAGATAAAGAAACTAAAGCCCTGAGATGTTTAATACATTTACTGCCATGTGAGTTTTATTTAACTCACGCTAGTTTTGAGCCTGGAGCCTTGTGAAGCATATGTAACTCATACATCCTTTCACCTTGGGAGCCTCAGGAACTATTAATATTTTTCAAGTTGCATATAACTCATGCACAGAAAACAATAAAAAATAACAAATTTGTCATTAAATTAGAAAGGATCGTTTTGTTTTTGAAATTTTTATTCTATTTTCATAATAAAACACCATGGCCCCAAGGAAAACAAATTTTTTTCTAGTGTGGCAGTCAATGTGTTAAGTGTCTTGCCTAAAATGAAACAACCAGTTAGTGACAGAAACTGTACTGATCCAGAATACAGGTCCTGACTCACTATCTACGTTTTTCCCTACACCACAGTACCTCTCCCTTACCTCCACTGGAAAGGCTGTGTTTGTAAATACTGAATAAATTGTAATATTAATGAAGCTTTATTCTCTTTTGCTTTAAAAGAATGTAAACAGAAAGTAGCAACAGCAGTTTAGGACAATGATCCTAAAATCCTGAATATGCCTAACTTGGACTATTAATTAAATTATCAAGTTGACCCATAAAGTTTCAAATATGTTTTATTCACATAAATCAAAGTGTTACAAAGGTGCTACATGAAAGATTTAAGAAGTCTTATAGCTTAGTTTTTTATACAAGCAAAAAACTTGAATAGAAAAAAATAAAAGTTAAGTAAAACAAAGATAAATACAAGGTCTTTTGGAGGTAGAGACATTCACCATGATAAGCAAACATTTCCAGAAAAAAGAATTTAGAAAGGGGGTACATAAAGTCCCAGGCTCAAACACAATTTACTACATGCAATTTCATTTAAAGCATGAAAGAACTTGGTTTATTTATTCATTTGTTCACTTATTCATTCACAATGTTTATTAAAGCACCTAGTATGTGCCAGGAACTAGAGCTGTGAAAGGTGAAGTAAGACAGACAGGATTCCTGTTTTTCTGGAGACTATGCTTTAGTACAAGTGGGACAATAAACAAACAAAAGAAACAAGCTAATTTCAGCTTGTGATAAACTACTATGAAGAAAATAAGGTTGATGTGTCTGGGGACATCTTCATGAGGTATGAGGTCAAGGAAGGCCCTCTGAGGAGGTATTATATGATCTGAGAAAGAGAAAGAAGTACAAAGTCTAGTTCCAATTTCCTTCCATATAAAACTTTTGGAATTCTTTTCTTACCAGAATCTTGGGAGCAGACAGTAAATTCCTTATTCCTATTTTCCTCAATACAAACAAATGAGAATGAGGGCTCCTAATCCCCAGCATGGAATGGCCTGATCTAGAAATCATCCAAAGTGAACAGAAGGAAACCCACAAGCAAGGAAAGCTTTGTGTTCCCCTTATGAGAATGGCAGTTCCACCATTTGGTAATATACGGGAACAGTAATGATCCGATGTGGTGGTCTTTACACAGAAAAACATATTCTTACTGGTGTTTTCTGATATGAAGAGGGCAGCGGCAAGATGAGGTATGGAATAAGACTAGGTAGCAATCTGTCAGTGCATTTACTTAAAACTTGTATTAAGCATTTTTTTCTTTATTTTTATTTTTTAGAGACAGTGTCTTGCTCTGTCACCCTGGCTGGATTACAATGGCAAGATCATGGCTCATTTGCAGCCTCAAACTCCTAGGCTTGAACGATCCTCCTGCCTCAGCCTCCTGAGTAGCTAGTGCTACAGCACCCAGCTTGCTTATTTATTTATTTATTTATTTATTTATTTTGCAGAGATAGGGTCTTGCTATGTTGTACAGGCTGGTCTCGAACTCCTAGCTTCAAGCGATCCTCCTGCCTCGACCTCCCAAAGTGCTCAGATTACAGATGTGAGCCAATGCGCTTATATTAAGCATTTTAAATAAGACTTTCAAACTCTAAAATATTCCTTGTTAAGGAACACAAAAGTAGAAAAACAAACATGGGTAATTTTTTTCTTATAAATTTTTATATTTATTACAGGCACTAACGTCTCTACTCCAATTTACAAGATCTTTGGAGAAAAGTGTTGTTCAAAGCTCTATTATGCTACTTGCCAAACAGCACACTATGTAAACAATCAAATATTTAAGCCATTTTTCAGTGGTTTCTCCCCAGCCAGAAACCTACAGACAAATACATTATTAGTCCAACATTATTACTAGAAAAAAGTAAAGACAAAGAATCAGCATATATTTAAACTAGAACACCTTTATTATAAAGATAAAGAAAACAAAGCACAAAAAGGATTAATCCAACATGAAACAAATGTAGAAAAATTAGGTACACAAATTCTTAGCCCAAGACTCCAATGTTTTTCAAAAGCAGGGAACAAAAATCGACTAGCTAATTTGCAACCAGCACTTTTTTAAAAAACAAGATAAAAGGGAAACCATCAGAGTAGACTGTACACGCTACAGATTTTGTTTTGTGAAACTTTTCTTTCAGGTTATTTATTTTTACATACACAGACATATGCATGTACACACAGTGATACAGCTAAGGAGTCTTGATATGAAAAGATCTCTTGCTATGAGCTGTAGTCAAAAAGTTTAAAAAGCACTGCATTTCACACTGCCTGTCATGAAGTACTTCCTTGTATTTTTATGCGAACATTGCAATAGCAACATTAAAAACATTAATAGATGGCTAACACTACCTTAAAATCTCTTGTTGAAATCTCATTTTTGCATTTATTCTAGCAACTAGCAGGCAGAGAAGCTCTCAGTTAGCCAAAGGTGCTACAAGCACTACTGCCTACCTATTAGTCTCCAGAGGAATTTCAGCTACAGAGGCAAAGATTTATTATTAATACAAAAAGACACAGTATGCTCATCACAGCTCAGAGGTTCAGATAGTTATCTCTAAAATAAACCCTCCACAGACTTGACCCTGGAATACTATTTCAGGGGAAAAGGCCCATTCATAAAATATCTTCTCTGTATAATACTGGCTGAGGCTAATATCTGAGGGGGAGGGGGAAGACGCAGAATTTAACACAGGACACAGTCCATTCACTCCATAATTAGGTCGTAGATTTAAACGCACTGCCTTATGAGAAGCTACACTAAAATTCCAGCTAAAATAAAAAGATATGTGTCTCAAGATATCAGATCATTTTTACATGGCATATTTAGGAGGGGGAGGAGAAGATTACAAGGATAGATAAGAGAAAAAAGGGTAAAGGCAGGCATAAAAATAGAAAATGTCAGGACAAAAGGAAAACTACTTACTCACTGTGCTATAGCAAAAGTTTAATCTAAAATATACTATGCAGCACTAGATACTTCAATCACAGAGCTTGACCTCCACAGCATCAGCCAATCATGTTTAGTGCCACATGACCCCACCTCCCCTTCCATACTAACTAGACCAGCATTGGGCACCCTTGCCAGAGGCCTCCTACACAAAGAGGCCCCAGAGAAAATTGGGGAGTTGGCTGAAAGAGCTGAAGAAGAAGAATTCAGAAAAAGAAACAGTGACGTTGGGTTAGAGGATTGACAAGCTTAAGTTATGAAGAAGCGGGTGTAATGGGTACAGAGGCTATGAACAAAAGAAAAGAGATACATTAGGGAGACAAAGAATTAAGCGGGTCAAAAATGCAGAGAAAATGATTCCAGGACATGAGAGAGAGGGATGAACTGGACAGCAAAGATTCTGATTTCTGGCAATTTTCCAGTTCTTTTACGTATATCCCTTTCCTCAAGGTGGTTTCAAACAACTATATGACCTGGAGCAAAGAAAAACTCTAAGACACAAATAAACGATTAAAAGAGTTTACACCAATTTTTTTCCATGTTAAAAAGAACCTCTAAAAACCCTTACCATTGAAGGTCTGAGCTAGAAGAGTCCTTGGAATCAAGCCAATTTACTGTTTTAGAGATAAGGAAATTGAGAACCATAAAGTTGCTGAAGATTACAACAGACAGGGACAGAGCTAGGCCAAGGACCAAGGTCTTATACTCAGGGGTGGGGAACCTGTGGCCCCAAGAACACATGTGGCCCTCCAGGCCCCCAAGTGCAGCCCCTTGACTGAATCCAAACTTCACAGAACAAATCCCTTTACTATAAGAATTTGTTCTGTAAAATCTGGATTCAAGCAAAAGGCTGCACTTAAGGATCTAGAAGTGTGTTCTACACTGCACTAAATAACACCAACACAGAAACATTTCCTCAAAACAAGTATTTCTGCAACATATTTTAAAATGAATCAGAAATCTTTATGTACGTATGCCTTCTTGCACAGTTTAAGTAAGTTTTCAACTTATTTACTCTCTGGCTCTCTGTTATCCTTATAAAATACATTCATTAGATTTTTCCTTTTCTTCCTCATATATATTTTTAAAAAATTCATCTGTCACTAAAGACATTACACTCACAATTTGTCCTTTTCCTCTTTATAACTGTATATTTCAAAACAGCATTTACTCAAGACAAATTATTGCACATATTGTACAATAGTGTTTGAACTCAAAGTAGTATAGAGCAAACATTTTAAATGAAAAATAAATTTCAACTAAGGATCGTAAAGATTTCATTGAAGAAAAACTCATCATCAATGTTAGTAACATTCAGGAGAAAACAGTGCAAAAACAACCGAAACTGAAAAGAGATTAACGTGAAATTTTTCAAGTCATTCCTTATCAAATATATTGCATTTTTTCAACACACCTGAGAACAAAAACTACAACTTGGAAACAAAAATCCCACAGGGGGAGAAATTACTAATTAGTGAGAAAGCATAGAGAGAGGCAGAAAAAAGTTTACATAGGTTAAAGATGATAAAGCCCAGCGACAGATTGCAAAACACCTAGATGCTCTCTCTAACAAAACAAACACTTAAGCTCCTCTAAGGATCCTCAAAGGACACACTGAGGGGGGCGGAGAGAGGTGAATAAATCCTTGTATCTCTAAAGCTGATCCACAGAAAAGCAGAGTCATCAATTTCCTAAAAATATTCTCAGCCATCTTAAAACGGGGAAATTAGCATAGTTTAAAGAATGCTTTGCTTAGGTTTAAGGTGATCAAAGTACAAAGTGCAGAATACAAACTAGGATGCTAATGATTAAACAAAGAAAAGCACAACTATTAAATCCCAGAGGCCACTCCAGTCATAGTTAATGAAAGTATCACATTCAAAGGATCTTTTCATCAAATGAAGAACTAATGACGTTATAGGTATATTACTTCTTAATTCTAACAACTCAGAGGTATGTGTTTTGATGAATGAGAAAATTTAGGCTTTGAGCCTTTAATTAACCAAGATCACAAAGGCAGGCTGTGAGACCATCAGGATTCGAATCCCGGCTGGCTGAGCCACAATACCGCCACAGTCAACAATCAACATAGCAGTTTAAGTTCATCCTTACCAGTCACCGAAGAGATGAGTTTTGAAGAAGGAGTTAATTTTAAAAAGGGCATTTAACTTTCTCTCTCTCTCTCTCAAAGTAGAACAGAACTGAGCTGTCAAAAACAGAAAAAGAAGTGAGAGCGGCTGCCGCCGGGGCTCTCCATCCCGGCATCTCGGGACCGAGCCCGCCACGCTCGACTACGGCAGCCCGAGCCGCACTCCGCTCTCCGCCCCAGGCCGACGGGGCCGCGGCTGTCAGAGCCGGAGGGGCAGGGATGTGGCCCGTAGGAAGGGACAAAGAGCCTTCCCGGCCGCGGCAGGGGACTGCCGGCCCGTCCGCGACCCGGGTTTCCGCGGTGGGGGCGCCGGCGGGGCGGGGATCGGGGCCGGGGGCGCGGCGAGGGAGGAGCGGCCGCCGGGGCCGGAGGGGCTGTGCGAAAGGCGCTGGCAGGGCTGGCGGAGACGCCACCACCCGCCGCGTCCCTCTCGCCCCCTCCCCATTACCTTGCCTGTGGGCTTCCCGTCACGGTCGCCGAAGCCCTGGGCTTCTGAGCCCGAGCGGCTCAGCGAAAGCCGATTAGCGGGCGTCAGCTGAGTCCGGCACTCGTGAAGCAGCCTCCAGGTCGGGATGGAGAAAGGCCGGAGTGTGGGAGTCAGGACGAGGTTGCTTCCCAGCTTGCGGAGATCTTACTCCTCTCGTTCCTCGCACTCGGCTTCCGCTCCGCCTCCCGGCCCGACCCTTCCCCCACTCCAGGGCCCGCCGCCCGCGGCGCGCGGCATTGTGGGGGATGTAGTCCTGGAATGAGGAAGGGCGGCACGTGCTTCCAGTCACTCTGCATCTACTGCGCGTCAGGACGACGCCGTTGCGCGGCAACCTGAGAGGGGCGGCCGACTCGGTCTTCTGGATTGGAAGATGAGCCTGCGAGAGGGCGTATCCTCCGCCTTAACTCGCTGCGGGCGCTGGAAGGAGGGCGCAGGCGATTTACTCCCCAATCTCCTGCGGGGAATCGATTTCCCAATGCTGCTGACTTGAGACCAGGGAGCTTGGTAGTGATTAAGTGTGCTCCAGACAAGAATATCTCTTATTGCCACTGAAGGTTTTTAGCCAGTGGAGTAAGGCAAGAAAAATAGAACTAAATAGGAAGAAAGAAAATTATTTTTTCACAGATTCTATAGTTATGTATGTGGCAAATCCAAAAGAATCTACAGGTAAACTGTTACAATAATAAAAGAGTTTAACAAAATTAATAGATACAAAAATCATTTTTAAAAAATCAATTTTTGTTTATATATGCAAGGAAAAGAGAGAATTTCTTTAAAACATACCATTTATAATAGCTCCAAACAAATATCAAGTACCTGGGAATAAATCAATCAAAGAAGTGCAAAACCTGTCTGAGGAAAACATTGAAAGACAGTGAAGAAGACCTAAATAAATAAGAGATATAACCATGGACTGGAAGATTCAATACTGGGAGACATCAAGTCTCTCCAAATCTCTCTATAGATCCAATGCAATTCCAGATGACATCTCAATGGATTCGTGTGTATGTGTGAGATACCGGACAAGCTAATTTAAAATTTTATGGAAGAGCAAAAACAAGCATTCATGAAGAAGAGGAGGAAGAAGAAAAAAAGAGGAAGAAAAGGAGGGGGAGGATATCTGTGCTACCAGATTTCAAGCTTTATTATAAAGCTGTCAATCTAAATAACAAACAGAGAATCTCTAAAAGAAAAAGACAATTCTTCAGAAATAGCTCGTTGCAGTGGGAATACATCTGTCATAGTAAACTATGTGTGTATTCAGGGAGGTAAAGAAAGACAAACATTTTTAAAGGAAAAATGAGGAGGATTACATAACTTTTAGTACAATCTTCCTTGGCTATAAGAATCAATATAACAAGGGTGATCCAATTCTGAGGTTGGGCAGGCAGTTGCTGGACAGATGTCCTTGCAAAAGTATTTATTGCATAAGATTGTGATGGCCTTTGCATAACGTTGTGGTTTTTGTGCAGTCTTTTGTAATAATTTTATCAGTCATACAAGCATGAGAACCCTCTGTTCTTAGTTTCCCCAGCTCTATTTGTCAGGGTTATGGGGTATTTTTATGCAAGTGACTCCACTTTGATTCTTTCAACTTTGATAGTAGTTAAGGCAGTGTTGTATTAGATCAAGGATAGGCCAATATATTTACAGAACAGAATAGAGAGCACAGAAAGTCTCACCCATACATGGAAATTTAATTTACGTTGTCAAGGTGGCAATGCAAAGCAATTCCTAAAGAACAGTTTTCAGTAATTAATTGGTGCTGGGACAAATAGTTTTCCATTTGGAAAAAGGAATGAAACTGGACTCTTCACATTACACATAAAAATCAATTCTAGGTGGATAATAGGCATAAATTTGAAAGGCAAAAGATAAAGCTTTTATTGTTTTTAAAGATAATATAGCATCATATATCCATGACTTCAAGGATAGGGGACAGTCTTTTTAAACTAATCCAAAAAGCACTAACTATAATAGAAAAATGGATAAAACTGACTCACTTAACATTAAGACTTGCTTTCATCAAATTACACTGTTAAAAGAGTTAAAAGGCAAACCTCAGTGACAAATAAGGAATTTGCAACATGTATAACCAAGAAAGGTCTTGTATCCAGAATATATAAAGATCTATAATCATAAAAAAAATATCTGAACAACCCCTAAGGGTGAAATCCAAACAAGCAGTAAACGTATGGAAAAGTGTCAACCTCCTATGAAAACAGGGTAATTCAGGCCGGGTGCGGTGGCTCACACCTGTAATCCTAGCTCTCTGGGAGGCTGAGGTGGGCGGATTGTTTGAGCTCAGGAGTTCGAAACCAGCCTGAGCAAGAGCAAGGCCCCATCTCTACTAAAAATAGAAAGAAATTAGCTGGACAACTAAAAATATATATATATATAAAAAAATAGCCAGGCATGGTGGCACATGCCTGTAGCTGTAGTCCCAGCTACTCGGGAGGCTGCGGTGGGAGGATCGCTTGAGCCCAGGAGTTTGAGGTTGCTGTGAGCTAGGATAACACCACGGCACTCTAGCCCCGGCACAAAAATGATACTCTGTCTCAAAAAAAAAAAAAAAAAAAACAGGGTAATTCAAACCACATTGAGAGAATAATACACCACCCACCAGAATGGCTACAACAAAAAATGACTGACAATTACAAGTGTTGACCAGGAGTGGAGCAATGGAAATTCTCATACTTTGCTACAGAGTGAGTAAATTAATACAGTAGTTTGGAAAAAAGAACAAGCTACATTCAGCACTATAGATACATACATCCTAAAAACAATATTAAGAAAAAGAAAACACAAAAGAATATATACATACTGTGTTATTCCATTTTTATAAGGTTCAAAAACAGGAAAAAAGAATGTATGCTTAGGTGTTAAAACTATGAAGAAAGCAAGGAATTAGTAACCACAAAAGAAAGGTTAATAGCTACCTTTAAGACAGAGGAAATTCTATGGGAGGAATTTGAGATTGTGAGGAGGCATTGGGGTGGAATTTTACAAATCTATTTCTTGGTATGGGTGGTAGTTACACTGTTGTGGGTGTCCCAGAAAACCTGGCATACCTTTAATATCTGAGAATCCCATCATGTTTCTTATTAATCTCTCAAGAGCAAAGAAAATAAATCATTAAGATTGTATACTTATTATTTATACATTTTTCCACGTTTGTGTTATGTTTCCCAATTTAAAAATAAAAGAGCAGAGATCCACAGTCAGATTACCTTTATTCAATTCTAGACACAACAAGTGTATAACCTTGGACAAGCTCCATAACCTCTCTATGCCTCAGTTCCCCATCTGCAAAATGTCAATTATAAGAGTATATCAAAAGGATACTGCTAGAATTAAAATGAGAATATGTGTTGATGTGAATAAAGCAGTTTTCAGAGTACAGTCATCTCTCAGTATCCATGAGAGATTGGTTCCAGGGCCTCCTTGGATACCAAAATCTAAGAATGCTGAAGTCCACAGTTGGCTCTTCATAACCATAGGTTATGAAGGTTAAGAGCCACAGCAGAATATGATAACTGCTATTAGGAGAGGCAAAAATACTTGTATCTGAATGGAGAATGTCTGCATGGTAGGTAGGCACAAAGGAAAAGAAGCAATATAAGTCGTGTGGCACAAAACATGGGATAATCTGGGTATAGATTATCTGAACTGTCCAATATAGCAGCCACTAGCCATATGTGGCTTTTGAGAACTTGCTAGTCTGAATGGAGATGTGCATGTGAGTGTAACATACACACCAATTGTCAAAGATTTAGTCTGAAAAAAAGAATGTAAAATATCTCTAAGGGTTTTTAAATATTGATTATATGTTAAAATGATAATATTTTGAATATATTTGGTTAAATAAAATATTTATTTGTTTATTTATTTTAGGGACAGGATCTCATTCTGTTGTCCAGGCTGGAGTGCAATGGCCCAATCATAGCTCACTGCAGCCTCAAACTCCTGGGCTCACACGATCCTCCTGCCTCAGCCTCCCAAGTAGCTGGGACTACAGGTATGTGCCACCACATTTGGCTAATTTTTTAATTTTTTGTAGAAACAGTGTCTTGCTATGTTGCCCAGGCTGGTCTTCAACTCTTGACCTCAAGTGATTCTCCTGACTTAGCCCTACAAAGTGGTGGGATTACAGGTATGAGCCACCACACCCAGCCAAAATACATTATTAAAATTAATTCTTTTTGGGGAGTGTGGGGGACAGAGTCTCACTCTGTTGCGTGGGCTAGAGTGCTGTGGCGTCAGCCTAGCTCACGGCAACCTCAAACTCCTGGACTCAAGCAATCCTACTGCCTCAGCCTCCCAAGTAGCTGGGACTACAGGCATGTGTCACCATGCCCGGCTAATTTTTTCTATATATTTTTAGTTGTCCAGCTAATTTTTTTCTATTTTTTTAATAGAGATGGGGGTCTCACTCTTGCTCAGGCTGGTCTGGAACTCCTGAGCTCAAACGATCCACCCACCTCGGCCTCCCAGAGTGTTAGGATTACAGGCGTCAGCCACCGCGCCCGGCCAGTTCATTTTTTTTTTACTTTTTAAATGTGACTACAAGCAGAAATAAAATCACACATGTTGTTTGCATTATATTTCTATTGGACAATTCTGCTCTAGAGATATATGAGAAAACTAAAAAGGTAAAAAAGAAAAAAAAAAGCAAGAATTACAGAGCTTTAAATGCCAAACTAAGGAATCTGTACTTAATTTAAGGAACCATGCAAAGTGTTAAGGTGGGGAGATGGTTCTGCATTTGTCTATGAGACTGTTTTGTTATCTAATATTTATGTATGTTAAACCAATTTCCTTTGGATTCTAAACACCTCACTATACACTGTTTCCAAACAGTGTGAATGAATGAACCTTCCTTGTGACCCCAGTACACAAATCTCTTGATACTGTATATATGTAATAAATGCTGTTTGACTCTCTGACAGAGATTTCCCTCACCTGTGTCTAAATATTCATCTAATGCTATTTTCAAGATTTCCTAACACCTCAATTCTATCCTGCATCTTGGTAGACGAAGAGTAAATTAAGTTGGAAGGCTCAAGAGATTAAAATAATAACAATTGTTATTATCTTCTACAAAACTTTTCGATTTAGAAACCATTCTCTTAGAAGTAGTGGGATGTGTCGCCAAACTCTTCCCGTTCATCTGTCAAAGACGGACCTAGAATGAAAAGAACATAATTGACTGCTCTAATGAATTCAATGAAAGTTGAAGCCATTCCTTTCTGCAATCAAGGAGAAAATCCACAGCCCACTAGCACCAGGTCCCAGGTGGGAAAGCGCCACTTCCTCAGCAGCACAATAGAGGAGAAGGTTGTCTGTTTCTAAAAGGCAAGACTAGTATAATAATATCATGCTAACAAGAAAAATAGCCTTTCCAGGGATTATTGGTGTTGTCTCTGAAGAAAAGAGTTAGAAACTGAGCTGGGAGAAGGAATTGGAATTGGAGTACCTACTTCCATTCTTATTTATGAGGCAGAGTATGACACAGCTCAGGCCTGAAGTATTGCTCAGATTTGCTAAGAGTGTGAAAAGAACTCTTGACTAAACTTGTGGGCCTCTTTCCTGAGGGAAGAGGTGGTACTTTCCTGAGAATCTGAAGTGGGGAGCAGAACAGTAATAGAAAGAACAAGTTAGAAGTTTGGCAGGAGATGGCGGCTCACGCCTGTAATTGTGGCAGTCTGGGAGGCCGCAGTGGGAGGATTGCTTGAGCTCAGGAGTTCATAACCAGCCTGAGCAAGAGCAAGATCCCATCTCTAAAAAAAAAAAAAAAGAAGGAAAAGAAACAAGTCAGAAGTGAAGTGAACCTCCCTCGAGGACACCATTGCTGGAAAGGCCTAAATCTGGATGCACCTTCCATTCGGCTGTGAGAGGTGCCTGACCCTCAATGGAAAATTCTATTTTTCCATATAACAATCCAAAAGATTTAGTCTGGAGCAGTCTGACAGGCCAGGAGAGGAAGGGGCCTAACCTGCCTCTCTTCTATGGGGTTTAGAAATGTGAGAGGGGTCTGCTAAACATGAGAAAAGCTCCGAGTTGAAAGTGTAATAAACAGTTTAGACCAAGACAAGTATTTGAATTCTCCATCCCTTACGCTGAGAACTCATCATATCTTGCCCCAGTTCAAATTTAGGCTTTCCTTAGAGAAAGCAGATCTTATTCTTTAAAACTCCTAGCTATAAATTACAAAAAAAGGCAAAGATGAACATTCAAATTATCAAAATCATAATAACTATTGTATTTCCTAGCAGACTCAAGGTCATGAGACTCATACACATTCAGTGAGATGGATTTTAACCAAACAGAAGGCACAAATATGTATATTTCTTGCTAACCTGGCTAACTACAAAAATTACCTACATTGTTATTATTATAAAATTCAGAATAATTACCCCATATAAAGTATATGAAGTTATGAATGCTATTGCATTCAAAACTCGTTACCATACCTTTTTTCCCCACATGAGGAGTTAGATTTAGAAATTAAGTTCTCAAAATATTCTAAATTAGATAAAATGGATTCAATTTTTAATAGTTGTGTTTGATAAATCCTAAGGATTAAGTCACTTTACTTGGCTATGTCTTAGTTTACCCACTCACTAAAAAATGTATAGGTACCTCTCTATTTACTCTTTCTCAAATAGATTATGAGATCTAATCAATAAAGATTTATGACACTGAGAATTTAGACAAAAGATGTTATATAGTAAAGAGTTGTATTAATATTTTGGTCTAAGCATTACCTAACTTTATTATATTTAATTCTTGCAATCCCAAGAGCTTTGTCTGTCACGCATTCCACTTTAAACGTGTTCTATAAAATTCACACATTCCAATACACTCCCCATGATACACTACTCACATCAATCCTTTAGAACAGATAGTCCTTTAGCAGAACAGATAGATGCAGTCTTGCATCTAGTCCCTGTGGGATCCATCTATTTCCACCTACATCCTGTCAGCCATCTCTCTCAGATTCCACAAAAAGTGAGAGGGAGGGAAAGAAGGAAAAAACTGGCAAGCGTTATCTACACTGTCTCCTCATTTGGTTGATAACAAACGGGACACACACTCTCAGTTCTCTCAGTTATCGTACAAATAACTTCCTCCATTCAGTCACTCCATCAACAAGTATTTTGGGAGCATCAGCTGCCCAGGTTTTGCCCGGTGCCTTGAAGAACACATGGCAAGCACGACACAGGCCCACACCTGATGATTTTACAAGGAGGTTCGGAAAACAAATCCAACAAGGAAAGCAATTAAAGAGCAACTACAAGTTATTATTAAATGGTATATTAATACCAGTGATACATATCATACAATATTTATAATGTACTGAAGTAAGACCAGGTGGGGATAGGTAAAGTACAATCATAAAAGGACATTCATTGATAACTTTGAAACCCTATTCTTCTGTTAATGTGACTGTTGGGAACTCATAATCAAAATTTTCCATAAAACCTACAGAAACTATAGGATCTATAGAAACAATGTAGTGGCTGACATTTGTATAATTTTCAAAGCATTTTTGCATTATCTCATCAACTGGTTATATACACTGAGAAATACATGGAAAAAATATTATTATCTCAGTATTTTGTTGAGGAAACAAGGACTCAGAATAGTGAAGTGACTTGCCCAAGAAGACAGCATGATGGTAGTAGAGGCAAGATTAGAAACTAGATCTTTTGGCATCTCATCTAGTCTCTCCTCTTCCAATAACAGTACCAATCTGTTATCTAGACACTTCAGAAATAGAGTGGATGAAAATTCCATTCTATTGGTTTTCCAGTTTGCAATATCCAGGAAAATGGTTAAAAATCCCTTTTCCTGTGTATGGGCTTAACCTCAAGGATATCATCAGCTGCATGAGATCTTCTTCCCGACAGTCTCCCGGCACCTACACCAGGGACTGTCTCATATTAGGTGCTCTCAATGAACATTTATTAAAGTTAATTCTGTACCAATGTTTTGTGGAAAGTTTGGCTGGGCACAGTGGTTCATGCCTGTAATCCCAGTACTTTGGGATAAAGCTAGGAGCTTGAAACTAGCCTGGGAAACAAAACTAAAAAAATTAGCCAGGCTTGGTGGCACATGCCTATAGTCCCAGGTACTCAGGAGGCTGAGGCAGGAGGATTGCTTTAGCCCAGTAGTTCTACAGTGAGCTATGATCAAGCCACTGCACTCTAGTCTGGATGACAGAGTGAGACCCTGTATGAAAAAAAACAAACCAACATTTCTGGAAAAGTTTCATTTTCTTAGAGATGAGTTTCCCAAAGACACATCTACAAACCAGTGCCTGTCTGGCTAAATATGAATTTTAAAACTGTAAATTCCAGAACGCTGTCCATGGATATTTTGATTCAAGGAGTCTTGAGTGAGGCCCAGGAAACAATGTTTTTTAAATGATCCTGCAATGATTCTAATGAACCACGAGGTTTGGAAGCCTTTGGTTTAAAATATTTTATTTCTCTATATTCCTCCCTGCTTCATCCTAGTCTATGGAGAGAAGCAAAAAAGCAGATGGAAAGGGAAAAGTACAAATGGACAAACATGTGGCCCTAGAAAAGTCCCTTGGGAAAGAACCTGCTCCAGGTCCTGATGGTTTTCCAGTTTTCAGTTCCAGGCCCTCATGAGCTTTTGTTCTGTTTCTGCCTTTGACTTCATTTATTTAAGTATTCACTCAGCAATGCAGCAGGTGTTGGAGAATGAGCAGTAAGCCATCAAGACTCCTGCTCTCGAAAAGCTGATGATCCAGTGAAGGGAGACAGGCAATAAGCAAATGGATGCTATGTCAAGAGATGACAAATGATATGAGGAAAAGTGAAAGAAGGTAAGAGGATAGTGGCAGTGGAGGGGAAGGGACTGTTTTATACAGAGTGGTCAGGGAAGGCCTACTGAAATTGGTTCCAGGAGACACCTCTGTATAAAATCACCTTGCCAGAAGCCACCTTGATTGAAGGGATGAGTAGGAGTCTTTGATTGCAAGCAACAGAAACTGACTCTAGTTATCTTAAGAAAAAAAGGAAATATATCAGGAGTTCAATAAATGGATAAGAGGCTAAAGACCTGAACTGAGAAAATGGATAGGAATCAAGGTACCACTGGAATGTCCAGTGGCCCAGCTGTCTTTTAACAAGGACAGTCTTGCCAGAACACCTCCACCACTGCTATGTGATGCAGCTAGCCTTTGCAGATTTAATGAATCTTAACTATTTCCTCACCTTTGCGTCATTTGCTCCAAACTTAAAGACCAGGTGGGAGAGGCCGAAGGGTCAAGTCTAGGCCACCTGCCAGTGCCCTTGCTGCAAAGGGGTTGGGGGGGGGAAGAAACTCCCTTCTGGGGCAACAAAGAAAGCAAGAAGGGAAACACGGTGCATTCTCCACAAAAGCTGCCACCTAATGAGGAATTCCCCAGATAGGAAGGATTTAGATACTAAACTAGCAAAAAAGGACAAAATTCCACTATACTTTCTATTTCTTACAACTAAATGAGCCCTGACATAGACCCCAGAGAAAGACTGTAACCTAAGACCAAGTCTGAACACAAAGTGTAAGACTCTGTTCTGTCTTAGGACATTCATTATGCACTAACCAGGCACATGCCAGGGTGTTAAAGACCCAAATATGAGGCAAAAACAAAAAAAAAAAAACAAAACAAAATGATTTTTGACTTAATGATCCTTGGATCCAGAGAAGGAGGGAAGAAAAACATATAAAAAAGAGAAAAAATTCAAGAACCAGGTGCAGTGGCTCATGCCTGTAATCCCAGCAATGGGGAGGTTGAGGCAGGAGGATCGCTTGAGGCCAGAAATTCAAGACCAGACTGAACAACATAGCCAGAACCAGTCTCTAAAAAAATGAAGAAAAATTAGCCAGGTGCAGTGGCCCATGCCTATAGTTCCAGCTACTCGGAAGGCTAAGGCAGAAGGATTGCTTGAGCCCAGGAGTTTGAGATTATAGTAAGCTCTGATCATACCACTGCACTCCACCCTATCTCCAAGAAAAATTAAAAAATAAAAAAAACTGGATACTAAAAGCACCTACTAGGTAGAATTCCAGCAAAAATTAAACTACACTAATCCAAGTAAAACTCTTCATACTGTGTCTGGCCAACACATAGTACTCACTAATACAGGTTTGCTAATTAGTAGCTGCTCTATTTTATCAGTATTAATAAATGCCATCAATTATAAAACATATCATTATTTTATAAATTATAATGAAAGAGAATTACTTCTATTTAAACTATCACACAGTGTTTTTCTATAACTTAGAGTTTTTCTACACAATCATCCTTCATACCGTAAAGAGTATTGGTGATGCAGCATTTCTTTTTTTTAATTCATTATCTTTATTTACAAATTTTTTTTATATTAAGGGAAGGGGGTTGTGAGGAGGGGTGTTCCATTTCCTTTTTTTGTTGTTGTTGAGACACTCTTGCTCTGTTGCCCAGGCTAGAGTGCAGTGGCGTCATCATAGCTCACTGCAACCTCCAACTCCTGGCCTCAGCCTGCCGAGTAGTTGGGACTACAGGCATGCACCACCATGCCTGGCTAATTTTTCTTTAGTAGAGATGGAGTCTCGCTCTTGCTCGGAACTCCTGAACTCAAGCAATCCACCTTGACTTCCCAGAGTGCTAGGATTACAGGTGTGAGCTACCTCGCCTGGCCAGCATTTCTTGAAAGAGTGCTCCCAATCATCTCTGTGATTTCCTACCAAGCTACTGGCATTCATACTGTAAGTCACTCTGAAGAGCAATTACACTCAATGCATGTGATACCAATAAAGCATTTAACTCAGTTGAAGTGATGTCAATCTGCGCAGCAATGACCGTGTGTAGACAATTAAATCTATGTTATAACTTCCACCTGGCTGACCGTGATTATAGGACACATCCTGATTTCAGAAATATTAATATGAGAAAAAAATGAGTCTTGGAATTTATAAAATTCCAGTGGACTCAGAAGAAAAGAGTAGTTTATTCAGGAGCCCAAACTGCAATTTTATAAACTGAAAAGACAAAAAGCAATAGCTCTGACAAATGTTTGCAATGAATCATCTTTGTTGCCGTAAACTTTTAGAAAACTGTTAAAATTGTTACTATAGTGAATAATAAAAGGAAAGTACGTTCAGAACTACCAGGCCAAACTGATGTGCAGAGACGTTTTCTCAGAATCCAAAACTCTAAGGGTAGAAGGGACCCATACAAAACTTGAATGCAGTCATTCTACATTATCCCTGACATCTAAAGGTAACCCAGCCTTTCTATTAATATGAAAAAAAAAACAAAAAACAAAAAACAAAAAAACTCAAGTGATAGCAAACTCACTACTTTCAAAGAAAGTTTATTTCATCTTCAGGAAACTTCATTTGAAATTCTTCCATATATTGAAAAAAAATCTTACTTCCTGTGCCAGCTACCTCTTCACCTGAGTTCTTGACCATACCCTCAGGGATAATCACTCTTTGTACTCCCTCTGTGCCTGCTCTGTTCCAAGATTTATCAGTACTGAGGGTCAACAATTTGGATTGAGCCCAGCTGTGGGCTGAGCTCAGCCGCGTGGTTCTTCTGCTGGTCTTCCTTGAAATCACTTATGCAGCTGCAATCATCTGGCAGTTTGACTGGGGCTGGGTGGTTTAAGATGGCCTCACATGTCTGGTGGCTGTCCTGGTTGTCAGCTTGGCCTCCCTTTCCACACCGTCTCTTGTCCCCAAAGGGTCTAGACTTAATCGAGACAGCAAGAAAGCAAGAACAGAAGCTACAGTTCTCTTACGACCCAGGCTAAGAACTCCCGCAATGACAGTGCTGCCACATTCTATTGGTCAAAACAATAAACCAGTCAGCTCAGATTAAAAATAGACTACCTGTTGGGAGGAGCAGCCAAGTCACAATGCAAAGGGCCATGCATACCAGGATGGAAAAATTTGTGTCTATTTTTTGTAAATACCACATAAAATAATAATTCTTAATTTTTCCCTTGTGAGATATAGCTTTGGGTCCCCTCTCCATCTGGCTATTGTCTTTTCAATGTACTCCAGTTGTCTTTATTGCTCCTAAAGTTAAAGGCAGCCACTTTAATGGTTGAATGCAAGATATCCTCTAAATATTTTTTTTCAGAACCATACACACTATTGGTTTTGTTAAATTTGGAGTCAATTAAAATCTCTAAATTCCTTTAAATATACATACTGCTATAATTAAGAGATACCTCCCTCACTTTTACTCATGCTGGTAATTTTTTTGGACTCAGGGATAATAGCAACAAGAACAGCTACATTAACTGAGAGTTTATTAACCTATTAAACACTGTGTTTAGCATTTTACTTGCATTATCCTACTTACTTTCTTCAATGATCTATGAGGTAAGCCCTATTACCATGTCATATTAGATATGAGTATAGGTGATACATTGAATGGGTGGGACTCATAAGTTACAACTGGAAAAACAACTGTCTTTCTTTACTCCATTTTCCATTCAAACCTGTTCTTTAAAGATGAAATCTAAAGCAAGCCCTGTGACTTATCTGGTCATTCTTAGATCGTAAAAAGTCTGATTTTTGCCACGCATAGTGGTGCACACCTGTAGTCCCACTATTCACAAGGCTGAGGTGGGAGAATTGTTTGAGCCCAAGAGTTTAAGTTCAGCCCAGACAATATAGCAAGACCCTGTCTCTTAAAAAAAAGTCTTATTTTTAAGCCTCTGATACAGTCTCAGTTCAGTAATTAAAATGTCCAGTCTCATGTAATTGGTTTAATTCCAACTTCTCATTTTGTAATCATCACAGTATTGATTGATTCTGGCGAGAATCATTAGTTGATATCAAAACTAGTTGGTGAAGTTTGGTGAGGAGCAGGAGATTTCCATTGTTTCAAAGTACCTCCCTCCAAGATACTTATTAATTACAAATGGGAAAATTGTAACCTTATGGTGGAAAAACCTAGCATACAACACCTCATCCAAATGATCAAAGTTAGCATGAGCACTAATAGGCCAAACGGACACCATACACCTCCTGATGTGATGTACTAAGAAAAACACAGCATCAGTTATGAAACATTCCTGATAAAAATACAAAACTTGAGTCTAATCATGAGGAGACATCCAATATACTAAAATTGAGGGATGATCCAAAGCAAATGACTTCTACTCTTCAAAAGTGTCAAGGTCATGAAAGCAAAGAAAGGTGGAGGAATTGTTCAGGGGAGAATAAATACACACAAAATTAAATGTAATACATGAAAGGGATCCCAGTTTGGGGTCAGAGCCTCACAGAGTGCTGACAATGACACTCTTTCCCAAACATCCTCTTCTAATTGCCAGCTGTCCGCTCGGGAGAGCAATGTAGTCAGCTAAGGATTAGGAAATCAGTTCTCAGCCACCTCCTTTTCAACTCCAGATTTGGTGATCTTACCTGTCACTTTGGAATTTGGGAATATGATAATTACCCGATGGAGGAGGGTCATTCAAAATGGGACCAAGAAGAGTCCTATGTTAATGTTTTACTTTACGAGGAAACTAAGGCTTTAAAAGCTTAAATAATTTGTCCTAGATCACAGATAATAAAAGGATAAGTTGAATTAAAAAATTACTGTCTTAAATTTATACTTACAAATTTCACGTAGGTAGATTTAGCCTGTTGCTATGGGATGTTATATATTTTTAGATCCTGATTTGGTCATTTAAGGAATTTTCTCTGTCTCTTAATTATTTCATTGTCTCAATTTACTTTTATAGCTGTATCATGTAGCTATTATGCCCATTTTACAGATAAGAAAATTGAGGTTCAGAGTAGGTAATTAACATGCCCAAGATCTCACAGCTAGTAAGGGTAAAGCCAAGATTCAGAGCCATGTGTACCTTAACTATAAACTCGTGGTCACATCCACAATGCCATTCACTTCCCCATATTCGCCGTATAAATTTATCTCCAGCTTTTACCTTACCTCTTTGCAAAAGGATTTGAAACAATTTTTAATGAAATGCATGGACTTATACCAGTCTCAAAGTGCAAGGGAATGAAACACTCCTCCTAGGAGTAGAATGGCAGTGCCCAGTTGAGATGACGGAGATTAAGGAGAGGATGATTATACCAAAAACAAACAAACAAACAAACAACTAAACTAAAAAACAAAACAAAACAAAAACTTAACAAAGAGAAGAAACTCAAAATGAGTACGAAAGGGTTCTGGTTTCCTGGAAGTGAGAGCAGAAAGGAAAATCACCATGAATCGCACAGCTTCCATGGTAAAGAAAAGAAAAAATGGCAGCATTCTTAACAGATTACAAGGGGTGTGTCCCTTATCTATTGCTGCAGACCAAATCATCCCAAAACTTAGTGGCTTTAAACAACAACCACTGTATTATCTTACAATTCTGTGGGTCAACTGACTCAGCTGGGTAGTTCTTATGTTCAATGTCTCGGGATTCAGTTGGGCAGAACAGGTTCCAGGTGACTCTTCGAATTCTGGCACCTTGGCAGGCAGCTGGGAGGATGGCTCAGCCAGGGTACTGAGGAGGCCAAGCCTCTCTCTCTCCATGTAGTCTCAGGGCCTTGGTCTGTGCCTCTCCATGTGGTCATTTCATGTTGCCTCTTCAGCAGGGTAACTGGACTTCTGACATGGATCTCAGAGCTCCCAAAATTGAGCAATCCAAGAAAGTAGAAGTGGAAGCTGCCAGTCTTCTTAAAAGGTAGGCCTGAAATTGGAACAGTGTCACTTTTGCCACATTCTATTTGTTAAAAGTCAGACCAGGAGTGGTGGCTCATGCCTGTAATCCTAGCACTCTGGAAGGCTGAGGCAGGAGGATCGCTTGAGCCCAGGAGTTTGAGGTTGCTGTGAGCTAGGCTGATGCCACGGCACTCTAGCCCAGGCAACAGAGCAAGAGCCTGTCTCAAAAAAAAAAAAAAAGGACAAAATTGAAACATATCTGTAAAATTCTGACTTTTATATGACTTAAAATTGGCATAACATCCAAGAGGACTAAATTTAATTATTTTTGCCCATGTCTGCTTATTCTCTTGATGTACTGGTGACATCTGAATGAGTTATAAAGAAACATATATAATTCAAAATTTAGATATTTATTCACTTTATGTTTCTTGCCTTCATTTCAGCAAAATCACTATATCATAGCAATCAAAACTTCCCTATTTTGTTTTCTACTGGCAGTAAGACCAAAGTAGACAAACATTCCTGAGTGGTTATAGTTTTTACATGGTTTTTGTTTTTTTTTGTTTTTTTTTTGAGACAGAGTCTCATGTGTTGCCCAGACTACAGTACTGTGGCGTCATCCTAGCTCACAGCAACTTCAAACTCCTGGGCTCAAGCAATCCTTCTGTCTCAGCCTCCCAAGTAGCTGGGATTACAGGCATGCACCACCATGCCCTGCTAATTTTTTCTATATATTTTCAGTTGTACAATTAATTTCTTTCCATTTTTGGTAGAGACAGAGTCTCACTCTTGCTCAGGCTGGTTTCGAACTCCTGAGCTCAAACAATCTGCCCGCCTCGGCCTCCCAGAGTGCGAGGATTACAGGCGTGAGCCACCGTGCCCAGGCTACATAGTTTTTTTAATTAAATTAATTTGGAGAAATTTCAGTTTGCTGATGCGGGGAACGTGGCCAGTGCTCCCCACAAAAAACCGGGTCCCTTTGGTAGAGTTGCAAGGGATAAGAAAATAATAGAGAAAAATGGAAAATGGAAAAAATAAAAGAATACACTGAGACAAAGATATAGTTTTATAAAGTT